>WBMV01005603.1:1202227-1221041 GCA_013396655.1 Campylorhamphus procurvoides | reverse complement strand
CAGGACAGGGACACGGGGCATCCCTCGGACAGGGCCGGCACACGGGACAGCCCTCGGGCAGGACAGGGACACGGGGCATCCCTCGGGCAGGGCCGGGCACACGGGGCATCCCTCGGGCAGGACAGGGACACGGGGCACCCCTCGGGCAGGGCCGGGCACACGGGGCATCCCTTGGGCAGAGCCGGGACACGGGGCATCCCTCGGGCAGGGCCGGGCACACGGGGCATCCCTCGGGCAGGACCGGGTACACGGGGCATCCCTCGTACAAGGCCGGGGACACGGGGCATCACCCGGGCAGGGCCGGGCACACCGGGCATCCCTCGGGAGGGCGGCCCGGTCAGTGCCTCCCGCAGCGGACCCTCCGCGCCGCTGGGGATGCCCCCAGAGCCGCGCAGCGCCCGGCAGGAAAATGCGCCACTCTGTATTTTTTGGGTCATGGATGGTTCCCGGGCTGCCCGGTGCGGGCAAGGTTGGGCCGGGAGCTCTCCCCGCCCCTGCCGCCTGTTAGCACCCTGCCTGCCTGCGGCTCGCCCACCCCAAAATACGCGCTGCTGAGCGCGGAGCAGCGAAGGGGCTGCCGGGCTGCCCCGCGGGGCTCGCTGGCTCTGGAGCGCCCAAGTTTGGGGAGGGACAGACAGAAAGGCAGCGCGGTCTCGGAGAACGGCATGGTAAAGAGTGACCCAGGAGCTGGGGGTTCAGGAGGAGCCTGACCCACAGGTCGGCTCCTGGATGGATGGATTGTCCCACTGCGATTTCACCAAAGAGCTGGGCAACTGTCCTGGCTGCACAGCAGGGGTTTTTCAATGTCCTTGGCACTGGCCTGGCAGCTCCAGCTTAGAGAGGGATTAGGGTTTAGAAGCTTAGGTTTTGCTGGTGCTTAGGAAATGAAGGGAACCTTCCTCCCTGCTGATACAGATGCCGGATGTTTTAAAATTAACTCTCATCTCTCCAGACATGCAGCCGGCAGCTTGTTCAAGAAGAATGTCGAACTCTCACAGTAACTGTCGGCAAAATCTTTCCCAGAAATGTCATTTCTCATAAAGCACCAGAGGTATAAAACCCTGGGATGCTAAAAAGTCTCACTCTCCCCATTGCATAAGCAATGTTGAGTTCATGCCCTTCTCCTACTACAGAAAGACAGCTCACGCAAAGCTGTCAGCAGCAAAACTTTTACAAAACCAGAGCTACTCTACCTAAACTCATGGGTTTTGGCCCAGTTACCATAATTGGTGGCAAGATGCTGGGGTAGCATGGGCACTCACTCCTCTAGCAGCTCTGTAGCACTTGGTCCTGGTGGGAGCTGGAGCAGGAGCATGCCTGACATGGCTGGAAGGAAGTCTTTCCTGCTGATTTTCCTGCCCAGCTCCCTCCTTGCAGACATGCAAAGCACCCTGGATGGGGAAAAACTCAGAAATGTGTCTCTTGCTTCAGCTTCAGACTGTTTCCACCCCTGCCCAACACCCCATTTCCGGGGTAAAATAGAAAACAAGAGGGGGAAAGGAATGAGTGTGAAAATCCCAAAGCTTCCTTGTAAAAGCTGTTATCTAGGCAGAGAGCCACGAGCTCACAAAGCCTGCTGAAGGAAGAGGATTTAAACAGTTTCTTTCCAAATCCCAGTTAAAATCAATGTTTCCAACCCTGGACCTGGCACACCACTGCCAGATGAGTATCCAGATCAGCTGTCAGGTAGATTGCTCCCTCTATGTCCACTGGTGCAAGGGAAAAGCGTGGAGAAAGAGTTAGGAGAAGGATGCTGGGCTTGCAGTAGACAAGGGATGGGAGGCGGTGAGAAAGAGGCAGAGGATGGAGCATCCTGAAGAATGGCCAGGCACCTGCCTTAGACTGTTCATTCCAGCAAGACACCCAGCTGAGCTCCCTCTTGAACCTTCATCCTTGGCAACCTCTCCTCGACCACCCCATTGATCCCCTGGTGCATCCCTGAGTGATGAGGATAAAGGATATTTGACCCACACAAAATCTCTGTTGGTAACAACCAGGAGGAGCTGCTTCAGCAGGGCTGGGTATCAGAGGGACACCAGTTCTCATGACCAGCAGGAGAGGCTCCAGCCCAGGAGCCTGCATCTCTCCCACGCCCACTGCTTCTGTGCGAGGTGTTGCAGCCAAGAGCCTGGTGGGGAGAAACCAAAACAAATGATTCACTGCTGTTAAACTGCTCCCGGGATCACAGGGGCCAGGAGCAGGCGGTGACTGAGGCTTGCAAAACCTCACCTGCCTTCCAAAGCTGGGAGCTAACCCTATTTAGATTCCAATCCCGCTCAACCTGAAATTCTGGCATTTGGGTGCGGACCCACAGCTACATGGAAGTGGGCAGCCAGCCTGAGCAAGGGCAGTGTTGTGAGCACACCTGGTCAGCTCTGGGTGGCTCAGGCCATCCCTATTACCCCTATCTTCCCCACGGGAAATTAAGCTGGGAGAACCAGGGCAATGCTATAATGGTCAGGCAGGCAGAACAAAGCAGCCTCGTCTCTGAGCTCCATCTACCAGATGTGAATCCATTGTCTCAGCCCCAGGGCCATCACACCCCCCTCTCCATCACAACCACCATGAGCTGAGCAAAAATTATGCAGCAAGTTACTTATTGCTAAAGGAAAGTGCTTAATTTCAGGCAAATCACTTAAAAATAATTCACTCAGTTTTTGTTTCTTTCCCAGATTTCAGGTACATCCAAAGATGGATTGTGTCCCAGCTATATGTTTTAAATGCAAGTTATGCTTGTACACATAACAGCTCTTGCTAAAATGTTTTCCAGGCCTCCTAATTGCCATGGCAGGCCAAGCACAGAAGAGCACAGCAGAACCTCCTGCATCCTGCAGGGATTAAAATCAGAACCTGATCATGAAGGAAACTAAAACTAGGAAAAAAGAACTGCTGCCAAACCAACTTTCTTATCCATCAAAAAGGAGAGATGTTTTGTCAACTTGCAATTTTTTTAAATGGGCGAATAATCTTTTTTTAACCTATTCTGGTGTTCAGATGCAGTTCCTTGAAGCACCAGCTGAGCCAGGTTCCCGTCACCCTCTAGCCGTCAGGGCTGGCTGTGGCACACGACACTGTTTCCTCCACAGCGGTTATTGGCACCTCAAAATTCTGCTGATAGCTGAGGCCACAGTCAACCCTTGGGCTGACATGGCTCTGCTTCTACCAAGCATGGTTGGTTTTGCCACGTGTGTGCCTCTCAGCCTTGCTGCAGTGCCCCAGAGTGGGGCACAACTGTGACGATGCTGGAGGAAGGGGCTTGCTAGGCTTTGTATTGCCCTGTTTTGTAAGGAAGGGTATGACTGTGGTGAATTCTCAATCCACCTTAGGAAGGGCATCGCTCACCTCTCTGGCACCTGCCCATGTTCTGCCCAGCTTTCCCCCGTCATGGCCGGGATGGAGCCTAGCACAGATCCATAGTGAATCCCAGCACACCACCTTCCTCCTGCCAAGCCCCAAATGGTGTCACTCAGTGAAGAGAGCTGACGTGCTTGAGCAGGCAGAAGGCACTTGCAGCACCACCAGGCAGGTGTGTTTCTCATATGGGGGCTGCCCTGGATCTGTCTCTATTTTCCTGGTGGAAGTGGCTCAGCATTAGCAGGGTGCTGAACTGCTCATGCACATCACAGAAGCAGCTACAGTGCAGAAGTAGCGGGCTGTACCATTCAGCTCAGCACATGCTGCAGAAACATTCGTTCTGTGGCTCTAACTGTGCTGTGAGGTGCTCCTGCCAAAGGGAAAAAGGAGAAACAACCCATCATACCTTGAATAAATTCCCTCTGATTCCCTCCACCCCAGACATGTCAGAAAAAAGCTGGGCAGGAGCATGGAGATGTGCCAAATGTGGGGCACGGTTGCTGAGTGCCAGCATAATGGGTCAAAGTCAGGGGATGGGAGGGGTGGAGGAGCAGGACCTTTGCACCGGCATGAAGCTATCCTGACGGAGGAGCTGAGGCTGGAGGCCGCAGCTAAGCTGCACAGAAGCATTACAGTAACACCACGCAGGTGCAGGAAGTGTACCTGCTCCTTCACCCCTAGTGCTGCAACAGCGTGCTGTATTGGCACACACTTGGGTTTTCCCTGGGCAGTGAGGGTAGGCGAGTGGCTTTGGTGTGCCTAGAAGCTATTTGGGATCATATTCACCCCTCTGAAGGCAGTGGGAGAGGGATAGAGAGGACAGGGACAGGGGAAGGGGAGAGACACCAAGTGGTTTTGTTTTAGTATATTCAAGTCTTAAAAAATAATCACTGTCCAGGGCTCCCAGACAAGGCATGGTCTTTCTTCTCTAGATGTGAATTGGAGATGAGAAAAACATTACCCTGGGCCAGAAGGCAGCACAGAGCTAGGCTTCATGAAAGGATCTGTCAGGTCCAGACCCTTTTTCTCTACCCTTGTGCTGTTTTTTGTTAGGCTGCTCACCAGTTGCTAGGGTTTTTTTTTGTTTTGCTTCAATCATTTTCACTGATGAGAGCATCTGCTGCCATCTGTGCCTCTCCCTCCTCCCCCTGGCAGGGCCATGATCTGCCTGCAGAGCCAGGCACTCCTCGCTGTCCAACCTGCCGCACGTATCTGGGGATGGAGAGGAGGGAAGAGGCAGCTCCATCAGCACCCTGCTCTTCCCCTGTATCTGCCGACTGCTGCAATTGCACCAGTCACAGGATGCCCACAGTGCCAAGGTCCCAGAACCTGGTGGCACTAAGGTTGCAGTTCCGCCTCTGAGAAGCCATCAGCCCATGAGACAGTGTTGGAAGGGAAAACAGAGATGAAAGGGCTTGCTTTGGTAAGGTCACCCAGGACAGCAGCACATGGCTGGAAAGGGAGGTGAGAGCTGCTACTTGCTGGACAGGACTCTGCCTCCTGGCCCACGGAGTGCCTGGGAAGCAGGGTAGTGATGCTACAGCTTGGTGTTGGCTTTTGCTGGTGGCTTACACACTCTGCAGAAGAATAGGGCTTGCCATTTGCATCTCTCTCTGACTGCTGATTTGGGTATCCAGGCTGAGGGCTGCTCTGGCCCTGACTCACCATGCTTTGCCTGCATGCCTGGCAGCTCACCCCTGGCAAGGGAACTCACAGAGGCTGGTGCTGGGCCAGGAGGTCCTTACCTGAATTAGCCCCATCTCACCACGTTTACTACTGTCAGCCTGTAGACACAGGAGAGTTGTGGGGTCGCGTTTACCAACCAAACCCAAACCAGTTCACCCCAGGGGTGGCACCCGTGCAGGGGTGGCACCTGCACAAGGGTGGCATCACCGTCCCAGCGTGGCAGCCGGGGCAGAGGCACGGATGAGTGCTGAGCCTTGCGTAAGCGTGGCAAGGTTTGCTCACAGGCACTGCTTGGCCCCCTGCCACCTTTCCCTGCTGGCGTGGAAGGTAAATGTGTAACAGCGCCCGGACCTCGTCTGACGCACGCTCGTCCTGGCTGGCAGAAGGGGCACATCCATCCCTGCGGGAGGCTGGGAACCCGCTCCTGGCCGGTTTTAGGGCGCAGGAGCCACCCTCACCCCACAACTGCTTCTTGCACAAGCCCTCGCTTCCCTCTATGGGGGCTCGCAACCCGCAGTGGTGAGGATCGGGTCGGGGAGTCCCGGAGAAGCGTGGATGGACCTCTGCTCCCCGCACGGGGAAGGGGCCGACGCGCCCCGGGCCGCCCCGAGGAGATGCTGCGGCTGCGGTGGAGCGGTGTGAGGGGGCCCTCTGCCTGCCTCCCGCAGCAGGGCAGCTCCTGCTCGCCTCGGACATCCCACTGCCTCCTCCGAGGTGCTGGCGCTGCCGTCGGGCTCCCCGCGAAGCCTTTCCATTGCCGGCCTGAACGAGCCCCGTCCCGCAGCATCTCCTCCCCCAAACGAGGGAGATGCTCCTCATCAGCCTCTGTGGCCTTTCCCCAGTCTCATCCCAAACGCTTTTCAGCTACCGGGGGCAAAAAACAGCAGCGGTGTTTTAGGCACAATTGCACAATGTCGTCTAAAAGGGAACAATCTCTCCTTTCCCTGTATCTCCCCTCGAGCTAAAGAAAAAGCAAAAAGCAATCCTCATCAAGCTGTCAAGCTCAGTTCCCCGAAGGAATACAATTGAATCTCTATATGGCAACGTGACCGTCAGTTCTTCCTCATCTCAAAAGATGCTTCTCAGGCTGCACTCGGCTGTTCCTCTCTTCCACCCCCTTCTCTCAGTTTTCCTTCCCGCCACTGAGCGCAACATTGGCTGCGGCTTCGCAGCCAAAAAAAGGTGCGATTTGGAGAGAGTAGTGCGACTTTGTGAGTGGCAGAAGTGAAAAGGCAGAGAAGCAACTCTTGAAAGCCTGCCTTCTGCTGCAGCGGGTGTCAGCCTTGGCAAAACCTGAACTTCCAGAATTTTCTTGAAAAATTTAAAAAAAAAAAAAAGGCAATTAGAGGACCTGTCGGATTTGGCTGCTGCTTTCCTTTCCCTTGTTCCCTCAAAACGAAAAAAAAAAATAGCTCTTTCTTTCACTTAACAGCGCAGTTGGTGCAATCTGGGATGTACTTGTCTAACAGTATATGGGGATACAGTTATGCTGTCTCAATTTGGGGTTCCGTGACACTGACAAGATGAAATGAATGCTGAATACATTAATGCTGCTGCACTTGAAAGACTCGTGCATGAATAAATTACTCTTTTTTTTTCTCCTAAGCAAGCTTGGAAATTTACATGTCCCCCTCGTTTTCCCCATTTTGGGGGTTCTTTCTGCCTGCTGTGAGTTTGGAGGAGTCCATTAAAATGAAGGGAGGGACACAAAGAGAGGGGAAAGGAGAGCACAGGGGCTTTACTGTCCCCCAGCCCAGAGCCACAGATGAAGCTGAGGTGAAGGCTGTGGTGGAGCTGAGCATCTGCCTGGGGTCAGTCATCCCATCCTCCAGCCACAGGGTTACTGCATCCTTCTCTGCTACCCTATTCTTGTCTGAGACGGGTCCAGGTGAACCTCCAACTTGCCACAGCACAGAGATTTCACCTCCTACAACATAGGCAACAAATAATAAATATTATGATTATTAATAATAGCCCTCTCTCTCCATCCCTGATGGTTTATACATGCAAAAATGCTGCAGAGTCAGTTCAATATTCCCCCTGGTTCATTAAACGAACATCCATTTTCCTGCAGATAAGATGGTCTGTCAGGGGAAGGGATGATGGTAACTCATTTGTCACACTTGTTAAATGTAGAAAAGGCTGGCTTTGGGTCACTTCCAGTTTTGTGTCAGCTCTGCCTTTGAGCAGCCCCATGCCAAGCAGGGTGTCTCTCTCCTGTGTAGAGAGATGGGGAGATGGGGACAGTGGCATTATCCCCAAAAGATTTCATAGAGTTGGCTGAGGGTCTCTGGGTGCAAAAGCACTTGCAACATGGCTTCAGTGAGTCCCAGCTCATAGACAGGAACACACTCATTATTCCAAGAGGTGCCAAGCGCATTGGTCCCACAGTGATCTAAGCCTGTGGCTTTGAGCCCCTGGTACTTGCATGCATGGTCAACCTGTCTGAGTTATCCCTCAAGCCCATCCAGCTGAGTTCGTATTTGGGCTGCAAAGCTTGAGAGGTGCGATGGGCACCTGAATGGTGAAGGCTACCAAGCCAGTACCTTGGACACAGCCGATGTGAGCTTGATGCAGGTACAGGGGGATGGAAAAGGGATACAGCCTCACCTCTGTGCTGCTCCTAATGTCGGAGAAATTTGGAATGACTAGTCTGGGTCTTGCCAAAGCTAACACTGTCCCAGCAGGCTTTAATTTGCTCCAATTATCAGGTGTCAGCTCAGGGTGGCTGTAACATGAATCATTTTGTCTGTACCCTCTTCAGAGGCATTGCCATTGTGACAGGCTACCTCCTTCCTCTGGCTGAGACAAGGATTGGATATAGCCCCTAGATATATTAGGATGGAAATGCTGATGGCAATAACTGCTCAGGTCTTGCTTCTGGGAAATGAGCATGAAGCATCCAAGAGAGACTGGGAAGAGTGATTAAAGAGAAGTTCATGGCTGAGATACTTCCAGGGCAACATGTGCTTTGTTGCAAAACAGACCCCTGATCTGGTCTGGTGTGGAAATACCCTCCAGCTAGTGTGGAGCACGGAGGACTGCAGGTCCTTCTGCTCATAGCTCCTCCCATAAATGAAGCTCAGGCTGGGATTCAGGTCGGGAGACCTGAGAAGGAAGAAGGTTACATCTCATGCAGCTTTCAGGGAAGCATCCTCACGATCTGCCCCCACATCTCACTATGGCACATCCCTCACTAAGCACAGCCCAGAGACAGCCTGGTTTAACCATGCACTCAGCAGATGATGAAGTGTCTCATGACAGTGTGTCTGCACTCCCCCTCTCTTGCTCCACCTTCGTGTTCCTGGTGGGTGCAAAGGTAGATGATGTTGCTGCCTCCTGGTTCCATGGCTGGTCTGCAGTGACTGGTGCCCCTTGGCATGAGGTCATCTTACAGCTGGAAAAACATGAGGCAGTTGTGGCATATGAGATGAAGGGTCAGAGGGGCTGAAAAGCTGTATTTTAGTCCTGGTCTTGCTATTCATTTGTGGTGTTTTCAAGTCAAGGCATGTTGATTTGCAGCACCACAGGCAGCCGCAGGCAGCTATCAGGAAGGGTTCTGAGCTCCTGCCTGGTTCAGTGCTAAATGCACATCGTCTCTGAATCTGGCTCTTGGTAATGACCCTGGGAAGCGCTGCAGTAGCAGCAGGTTCAGACTTCAGTGATTTATTTCTATCTTCATTGGTCTGAGCAGGAGAGGGGGGACCTGCCCACTTGGCTACCTTTGTCTGCTTGCCATTGATCTTCTATCACAGAAGTCACTGAGGTCTCTGCTCTTAAATCTGGATCTGTGCTCTCCTTCACAGCTGCAAGCAGCCCTGACCTGCAGCAGCATCCCTCACTTCTGCTTTAAATCTCTCCCAAGCAGCCGCTGGTGACCTTAGCACTTTCTCTTACCAGCCCATAGAGACGAGGAGCCCAGCACTAATAAGGAAGGAATTAACTCATCAGTGTCATATATCAGAGGTATCTCTTTATTGACTGTTTACAGAAATACAGTAGCACTTCACTTAGGTGGCTTAGGCAAGTTCTCCAGGAAGTGCCTTTCTTCTAAGCACTGCTGGGAGATCCCAAAGAGAAGCCTGCCCTTGAACACTTTGGGGTTTCTCTGGAGGCTTTGGGGCTCCCCAGCATGAACTTCCTAACACCCTCAGCTCTCCAGGGGTTGGGAGTTGTTTGAACCAGTGAATGAAATTCAAGAGGATAAAAGGAAAAGAAATCCCCTTAAGCTGGGGGATGGTGGGGAAGTCTGAACACACCTGATATGTTATGGGACAGCCCTCCTATGGTCCCCATCCATCACTGCATGTGTCTCCAGCTTCACAGGATCCCACTGCTCACAGAGCTCAGCTGTCTGCCACTAGGCGTGTGTCACTCTGGGCTTTCCACACTCTTTTATGACTTGTTTGCCATAAAATAAGTATTTCTTGGTCTATTTTTGTCCCTGTACATGAATGAGAGTGAAACCATTTCCTATAGCAGTTCACATACCATTTTAGGGCAGGAAGGGTATGCTCAGCTGGGCTGATAAAATTTAACTGTTATTTATGTATTTAATTGACTCTTTTTTTCTTTCTTTTTTTGCAATCAAAGTGTAGTGGTTGGTTTTTTTTGTGTGTCCTTGCTACAAGAAACAACTGCAGACACTTCTGGCATAGAGGCATTTTGGCGGCGGTCGCTGCTGTTGGCCTCACTCTAATAGTCAGTGAGAGGGTATCGCAGGAAGATGAAGATAAGGATGATACAGAAGGTGGCAAGGGCTGAGCTGGTGATGTTAAAAAGCCGGGCTGTCTTGGCATCTTCAACTGCTCCATTTAAGTCATTGAGGAGTTTCTTATCCCGGACCTGAGACAAAAAATAATTAAATAATTGCAACATGTGTGAAAGACATAACTTGTTTCAAGGAACACCCACAAGACCCAGTGCATCTGTACATAGTTGCATGTACAGCAGATGAGGGCTGGGCCGTGTCTCTTTGTATTTGAATGCTTGGAGTCCCACAAAACACCTGAGGTGAGGTTTGCACCCTGTCTCTGCTATGGGTTGAGCTTGTGAAGCCAAGCACTGTAATACCTGTAGGCTGGAAATTCCTGGGAGCAGAGAAGACCTGGAAGAGTGACCCATTGCTGTTACCAAGCAGGTCTCTGTTGTCCCCAGAGTGTGGCAGTATAAGATGGAGCCTGAGGGTGCACAAGGGAGCTGAGATGCCATTGTGCACCCCAGGCACAAGGGCACTGAAGCACAGTTCCTGCCATGTCATAACCCCCTGGTCCTGCAGCACCAGGCTTTGGCTCACCCAGCCTGCAAGCGAGCAGACTGGCTGCTGTTCCAGTGTGCATCCCTGTGCCTCCATCTGCACTGAGGGACTGAGCAGGTGAAGCCTGGCACAGCATCCTACTGCAGCTCCAGGGTTGTGCACAAGCCTCCAGCATATTAAGCAGTCCTGTGTTAATGAGTTCCTTTCCTTTTGCAGGTCTTATGCGGCTTGTGTAGCACCTCTGCCACAGGCAGTTCTCTATTCTGACAGCACAGTCTGCTCCTTTCAGTATCCTCCAGGCTGGGACTTTCATGGGCCTGCCTCGGGACAGATCTGCAGTGCGTGGCACTGATTGTGCAGGTCCATGTCACTGGCCTCTCCCCACCTCCTCCAGGCTGCCAGGCAGTGCATGACACTTCCAGACAGCGATGCCACTGGCAGGCAGCGATGGCATTACGAGGCAGCAGATGGCACTGCTGGGCAGCAGATGGCACTGCCGGGCAGTGATGGCTTTACCAGGCAGCAGAGGGCATAGCCAGGCATGGTACTGTATGGCAACGATGGCATTGCAAGACAGCAAATGGCACAGCCAGGCAGCGATGCTGCTAGCGGGCAGGGTGGCACTATGAGGCAGTGGATGGCACGGCCAGGCAGCTGATGGCACTGTCCACCAGCAGCAGCTCTGCAGTTTGATCCCAGCAGACAAGGGGTCAGGCTCCATCCCTTTCTAGCATGGATGTGTCCCTGTCCCCAAGCTGCTCCTTCAGCCACCACTCAGCAGACTTAAACAAGCTGGAGCCACAAGGATGTGGGATGAAACAACCAGGAGACTTGACTCCTTGTCCCTTTCCTGTATCCAAGTGGGGTGCCCAGCGTCTGGCAGGGCCTGCCCCACTGCTCACTTTTGGGTGGGGGCTGCATGCCCTTCACAGCCTGTCCTGCTTCTGGCAGTGAAAGCCCTGCCGGGCGCTGCCAGCCGGACGCTAGATGTTGGTGGCAGGCTGCAAAAACCAGCACCAGAGTCATACTGAGGAATACTAAAAGGCTTTTATTGACCAGGAGCTTTCTGAAAAGACTCTGATGCATTCAGATCATGTCTTACAGACTTTTTCTCTCTTCCTCCTGCAGTGCTTATCCATGGGACTGTCCTGAAAGCCTTCTGCAACCTGCTGGATATAGGGAAGGGTTGCTGAACCCTTTGTTCCCATCGAGCCATGCCATTTCAAGGGACCTCCAAAGCCACCTCTCAGACCCTCAAGCAATGTTCCTCTCTTCCATCACACCAGTGAGGACCTCTCTGCACAAGCAACCCCTGATCTTCACTAATCCCTGTGGGGACTGTGGGTAGAGAGGCTGCTGTTGGCAGTGAGGCCCACAGGACCTGGCACTGGCAGGCACATGGGCAAGAATGAGAGCTCTGTTTCCATTCTCTTAATATATCTTTTGATGCCATGTCCGTGGCCTCTGATGTGCCCTGCTCCTGGGAGCCTGCAGCTGGAGCTGGGGCCATCCACCCATCACTCCACTGCTGAGTGCTCAGCTCAGCATCCTTCTGGGATCAAAACAGGGGACAGTCACAAACTGCACGTGGCTCTGTGGCATGCTTTGCTGGAGCTCTCAGCAGTGGACACGATCTCTGAGAAGGCAGCAAGCTGGCAGGATGGGAGCCCACATGCCTTTTTGTGTCAGCTGAATGTCCAGGATGACTCACGTCTGAAATTATTCTGTAACTTTAGCATTCTCCCCAAAACACCTGGGCTCAGCAGTGCCAGGCATTTGGCACCTCCTCACCTACTGGTGAGAATCAAGGAGGTCCTTGCAACCAGAGCCCCAGTGGTGCTGGATTCAGGATGCTGCTCTCAGCAGACTCTTTGAAGCCCTCAGACACTTTCCTCTGCCCAGCAGTGGGGCTGCCTCAGGCAAAACCTACACGGAGCAAATGCCTTTTGCCCCTTCCTCCACTGTAACCCAACCGCTACTGGGAGAATTTGCTCTGCTGCAGGCAAGCTGGTGTTTGCCATCAGCGTTTGCCAGGCAGACAGAGGTTTCTCCAGCAGACCGGCATAGCCAGCACACCGGGCTCTGCAACCCTCCTGCAGCCAAGCCACTTTTACCTTTGTGGGGCCAGTTCCTCTTGTCCCCTGGAGCTCTCTCCTACTCCTTGTCTCCTGTTCTTCCTGTTCCTGGGGTGCCCTACCACCCTAATTCCCACACCCAGCCTTCTCCCAGTGCTCCCAGCAGCCTCTCCCAGTAGTGTCTCCCACCTGACACCAGCTCACACTTGTGACCAGTGCTTTAACTCTTTCCCACGACACACTTCAGCAGCACCTCTCCTTGATTTTCCCATGGCTCTCCCTTTGGCCCTGCTCCAGTCTTGCTGCTGCTCTAAGCATCTGTAGTGAGGGGTGCCTGGGGCTGCCCTCTCCCCAGAGCCACCATTTCCTCACAGTTCCTTTCTTCTTGTCCCTTCCAACTCTTCTCTTTCCTGTTGTTTGGGCCCAAACGGTGGTATGATGGTCACCTTTGACTCCTACTAAAGGGTACCCAAGTGCCTCCTCTCCCTGCACCTCCACCTGGTTCCACCCACCCACTCTTGCCAACATGGAGTTCTGCCTGCATTTCGCATCTCCAGCAGCCCCCTGCTCTTTCCCTACCCTAGCTCTCCACCTGGGTCTTCTCTGGCTGCTCTGGCCTTGGCCACCTGGAACCCCCATCCTCACTGAGTCCTTGGTCCCCTTCCTCTCCTCCCTTAGGATTTCCCCATGCTGCTCTCATGCAAATCATCCCTGATTGTCCATTATCATATATATTGCAATGGAGCCTCTAAATGGCACGCAAGCACACTGAAAAGGAATTTCTCCTTACAAACCACTCACAGCTTCAGCCTCCCACATCTCTCCAGGGCAGCCTCACCTCCTCCTGCATGGCCTTGCACTCTCAGGTGCTTCCAGATATCTCCCTTTAAAGTCCTGTTGTGGCAGCTGAGCAAGGCTATAGAGAAGCTGGAGAGCAGATAAGTGTTTCATCTCCTTCCCTGCTTTGTCCTTAAGGAGATGCTTATGTCTTTGTCATAGCCCAGCCTCAGCTTTTCCTATTTTCATGCTCCTGTGGCCACCATCATCATAATGTGCTGACAGCTGGCGCACAAGCTTCTGGGAGCCCTGGAAGCTGCTTCCTTCCATAGCCAATGAGATGAGGCATGGTGAAGAACAAGTCCGCAAGGTCACAAGGCTGAACCCCCACCCCAGACTCAAGTGTGGTGTTTCCATAGTCACAGGCTCTTCTCATCATCACTTTCCCCTTCTCACCTTGCCTAAAATTAGGTGGGGATTTTTTGTCCTGCTTTGCACTGAGATGACAGGTGTGCGAGAATAATTACCTCTGCTGACTATTGGGTTTCCCTGGGCACCCCAAAGTTCTGGCCTCTTTATAGATCCCACCCTGGACAAGACAGAGTTGATCTCTGATACAGGTTGGCAACTTATACAATTTCTTCTCCTGTGCCTGTCCTTACATGAAACAAAGCCAGCTTTTGTGCTCTAACATGCAAACCTTTCTCCTCTCCTCTCCTCTCCCACCAGCAATAGGCAGTGGTGGTCTTTCCATCCATCCACGTTTGCCTGTCACCTCCCTGCTGCTCACCTTGTTCTCCAACATCTCCATTCCACCATGTCCTCCCACACCTCCAGTGTGCCAATGCCCAAGGGTTCTTTCTCTCCTCCCTTTGATCACCATCCTCTGCCCTTTCTTCCCTTGGGGTTTTACATTTTGTTTCCTCTCCAAGGGCTCCCTTTGGCTCCTACCAACCTGCTCCCTTCCCCAGCAGTCACCTCTCCTCTCTCTGCCTTGGGGCTCAGCCCCTCTCAGTTTTGAGAGTATCGAAGTTGCTGCTTTGGTAAAAAGTGCTGCCTCAGCTTGCAGAAGGAGACAAATGGTTTGTTGGTAACAACTCTAATGAGGCTGTATTTAAGGCAGCCTGGCAGTCCACAGCTTGTTGTCAGTAAACCTACTTCCATGCAGAGCTCTGTGTCCCTACACATAAGGAGCTCTGGAGGGGATGCTTGGATTTATTTGCTCTGTGAATTGCTCAAGAGTTCTCCAGCCCACATACCTCCACCACACTGGCATCACGGGGCTGTCACCCCTGCATTTCACCCACCTCCATAAAGCATTGCACCTCTCAAAAAGCAGGCTGAAAGCCTGCCTGAGAGGTTGGGTGTGGCAGATTCTCTGCTTCTCAGGGTTAATAAATAGTTATGGATTTGTGCTGGTCTGCTTCCACTTGAAACAGGAAAGATCAACAAGTTGCAAGAGGGGAAGGCAAACAGTCATACCAAGAGCTGTGTGTTAAGGGCTGGTCAGAAAGCTGGCAAGAGAGCTCGACATATTTCAGTGACCTCAAGGGACAGCAAAACTCTGCAAGTAACGCTGTGGGCTGCCGGTGGGGCTTAAAAAGCCAGCAGGGCTTTTTGGCATCTTCATCTCTATACAGCCACAGCAAGGCATCCGTACCACGGCTCATCTCAGATCCCAGCTCCTCTGATCTACTGCCTCATGGCGTAATGGGTACTGAGAAGGACTTGGCTCACCCCAGCAGTCTCCAGAGACAGACCTCCTAATGACTTAAGCGAGATCTCCTGCCACCAGGCAGTGATGCATCATTCATTACTGCTTGGAGCTGGGAAAGAGGGAGGGAGCTGCTGAATATCAGGTCATGACATTTGCTTCTGATCAAAACCAACTGCATCCAAAGTGTTGCTGTTGGAGTGATCCTCGCATCTATGCTGGGCTGGGGTTAGGGTTACTACAGGGCTTTTAACTTCCCTAGTCCTGCTGATGAGATCATCTTCCCCAGCGTCCCACACACACAGTTAGATGTGAGTGCCTTGACTGCACTCCAGGCGGCCGACCTTGAGAAGCCTGAGATACTAGAAATGACCCCTGGAGGGATACATGAATTGGTGTGACACCACTGCAGCCCAGCAAGCTGCATCTGCTGAGGATCTGGCCCGATATGGGTGTAAATAAAGATGAGGCATGCTGTCACACTTATTCAGAGTGCTTGGTTGGGATGTCTGTCACACAGAGGACTTGGCTTGGATGGAACGGTCTCTGCCCTCACCTGACTTCAAGTGTTTCTTTCTTCATAAATTCTTTGGTGCTGGGGTGGGGATTTTTGACATTTTTTAGCAAATGGTTGCCACTATGAAATACCATTTTCCTTCAGAAAGAAATCTAAAAGGCTGTAGCTTGTGTGCAAACAGCCAGACAGACGTGCCTGTTTTCCCAGATGTGGCTGAAACCAATAAAATAGGGTATGGGGAGGGAGACAGCGTTAGAGTAATATTCAAGTGTACCAAACATATATCTGGCTTCCAGTGTGGGCATTATGCTGTTGAAATCAGTGGAAATACTAGGGTGTGCTAAGATATATACTAAAACATCTCGTGGATTTGGGACACAAAGGAGGTACTGCTTTATTAACAGTATGAATCTGTCAAAAGACAGAGAATTGAAAATGCTGTTTCTGATAACGAAAACACTAATTCCTGCAGTTGCTAGATGTTTCAGTTTGTTAAAGGAAATGTAAAAACTGTAACCCAGGAACCATTTAATGGCATCAGTGCACTGATGGCCCTTCAGCTGGGAAACCTGTGCTAGACTGGCCCAGGGCTCTGCCATCAGGGGGTCCCACCATGGGCTTAGGGAGGGGAAGGTGCCACTCCATTCTTCTTACTCCCATAGCACCTTAGTCAGTCTCCTCAGAGCACAGATACGTGAGAAAGGCTGGGACTTAAGTATCTACTGCTCAATTGTCCTTACATTTAATTGCAGAGGAATAGGAGAAGTCTGTTTAAAGGGACATCTATCCTCAGGGCATTTCTTGCTCCTGCTTTCTCTGAATTTCTGGGAGAAACATTAGTGACAGTAAAAGAGATGAAAACATGCTTCTGGAGAAATAACCTTAACATCCAGCCTGGCTATGATATTATAAAGGTCCCTGCAGTAGTTGTGAGTGAAGATCCAGCCTTTCTGAACATCACATCATTCCCAGGACAGATCTGCTACTGCCCCAGCATCCTCGTTGTCTCTCATCACCCATCCCAACAGCAGCTCATGAGAGCACTCAGCATCCCTTTGGCCACTTGCTAGCTCTGTCCTCTGCCTTTGAGGGACATTTTGTTTCTATTTTTCCCTTGCCAGAGAGTCACAGCCACTGGGGAACTCCAAAATCAGAGCAGTTATTTCTACCCGGTCAGCATTACCTCTGTTTGGGTACCACAGTTACATCTGACCAGCTACCGCTTCTTCAGTCCAAAAGGCAAGGCTTGTTTCTGACAGCCATCTTCTACTTTCCCTGATTTGGAGCAAATTTGCCCCTTTGCCTTCCCTCACTACTGCTTCTTTTCTTCATGCTGGAGTTTATGTCCTCTAGATCTTTGCAGACAAATGCTGAGCCCACATCTCTGCTCCGGCACAAGGCGTCGGGTTACCTCTGGGCTTTGACCTCCTTTCCACCCCGTGTCAACAACAGTGAAGGGTCCAGTCTCTGCAGACTTTGCAGGTGGCAGACCCTACTCTGTCAGGTCATCTGGGGATGGGTCAGCCTTGCCTTTGAGCTGTCCTGCCCCCACTGCTGTAGTGGCAAGGGACCACATCTACCCAAACACTCATTGTAGCCTCTTCTATGTAAAAGATGTCAATCGTTAAAGGCAAATAGGTATGCAAAAAGGCTTAAAAATAAGGAGAAAGCCAGTTTCTTCCTTTGCTGGCTAAAGGAGAGAGAGGTGTTAAGGGATTCCCCCACCTGCTAGTGTTAGGCTCCTGCTGACTGGATTTGCCCTTCAGTCAATCCTGCCTGTGGTGATGCTTTGCCCCACAATGATTTAGGTTATTAAATGCCTCACCCAGGCAGCAGCAAACCTCCTGCACCTCCTGTTCTCCTCCCATCTTGGGCAAAGAGAAACTGAGGCAGACACCACAGTGCCAGTGCTGGGTGAGCCCAGGACACAGGTCCCTGTGCCTTTCTGATGGAGACCCTGACAGGGTTGGGAGCAGCCTCCTTGAAGTGCTGGGTGCTCACAGTCCAGCTCAGGGGAGCTGGATGGGGTTAATTGATCTGCCTCTGTGACGAAGCCCGTCTGTGCCCTGGCCTTCCTCTAAATGCTGCCTGCCAAAACAAATGAGCTAGCTTCTCTCCAGGCCACCCAGTCGCCCCGGGCTCTCTGCACATCCATTCAGTTAGTTTTGCATCTGGCAAGCAGGGAAGGGGAGGGCAGCCCAGGCCCCTCTCTCCTGGCAGCTGCCAAGGGGCTGCCTGTTTGCTGGGCACCATTCCTGCCGAGTTGTTCTCCCCTGCAGCTACGAGGAATAATAACCTGGTCCCATTTCCATCATGGGCAGTGCTCCATGCCATCACCCTCTACAACAACACAGCTCTACACCCCCCTGGCCCCAGTGCTGTGGGAAGCCCCCTGCACTCTCTTTCACCTCCTCAGCATTCCCATGATGCTGGCAGTTCTCCAGGGCTTGCTCTGGGATTTATAGGGCTTGAGGTGGGGGAAGCTGGCCAGCAGCTCTGGTATTATAATTAGGGAGAGGGCAAGAAAGAGAAAGGCACCTTGTCAGCTGCCTCCCACCTGCAACTTGTTAGGCAATGGCTGATCCTGGCCAGCTGCTTCTTACTACGTCTGCCTGACCATCCAATGCTGCTGGGTCCTATCCTGATGAACTCTAACAGACAGGATCCTGAATAAAGGACCTAGTGCTAGTGTGCCTGCGGGTGCAGCACAAGCCAAGCCAGCCCTGTGTTGCCTGCCTGTCACCCTGCTGCCACGGTACAGAGGAGCCTCTGAGGGTACTTGGAGCAAGTCAAAGTGCCTCTTCCCCACCTGAAGTAACATCCCAGGCTCCAAAACACATCTCGGCTCTTCCCATCCCCATCCCAATTGGCTGCAACCTCTCATTTGGGTGGCAAAGACATGTTTCACATCAGGAACAACCCCGAAACGCTTCCGCCCTCTCCGGTCACCCCTTACCCCGTGCCTTGTGCTCAGTACTCACTTTCAATGAATAGGCCAAGGCGATGAAGCCGAGGCAGCAGAAGTTGAGGTATACAAAGTTGAAGATGGACCAGAGATAGTAGTCGTTCACCTCGGTGGTGTCAGGGTAGATTTCGATGACGGTGGTAGGGTTGGTCATTGTCTTCTTCTCCACTGAGTGCTTGCATGGGACTGCCGGCCGCAGGCTGTCCCCTTTGCAGCTCTTGCTCTCCATGAGATAAACGGCAGAAGAAGGAGACAGGACAGGCGAAGCTTGCCGGAGGGCTGGGGGCTTGGCGATGCAGGCGAAGCAGCCCTGCGGAGGACCCTGTGGGGGTCGTGGGGTCCAGGCCACCCCCTCAAAGGGGCATGGTGGGCCCAGGGGGGGGTCCTGTGTCCTCTCCGTGGTGGCTGCCGCGGCGTCACCGCGCTCTGCCCTGGCAAAGCGAAAGCCCCCCGTGAAAAATGGGGGTGA
>WBMV01005603.1:1081791-1202182 GCA_013396655.1 Campylorhamphus procurvoides | reverse complement strand
GGGCGGGGCGGGGCGGGGAACACGGGACGGAGAAGAAAAAGGGGGAAAGGAGCAGAAAAGGATAGAGACCTGGGGGGGAAAAACAGGAGAGAGGGGCCGGGAGACAGAGGAGAGAGCGGGGAGAGGAGTGAGGGAGTGGGCAGAGGAGAGAGGGAGGAGAGTAGGGCAGGCAGGAGGGGGAGGAGGGAGCACCGCTACACCCGGGGGCCACGACGCCGCCGCCTCGGCGCGGAGCTGCCGCCGGCCGCGGCCCCGGGCGCGGGCAGCATCACTCCCTCCCTGCCTGCATCCCTCCCTCTCGCCCACGGCCTCCCCCTCCGCTGCCCGCTGTGCTGCGTGACCCGCGCCCGAGTCACCCGTGGGGAATCTTTGCTTTTTTCTTTTTTTAATGAAAAGGAGACAAATAAAAGCAGCCAGAAGCACGGGAGGCGCCGGGGGGCAGTTCCCAGGCGGTCGCGCTGCAGCCTCCCGCATCCCTCGCTGCCTGCCTGCCTGCCTGCCTGCCTGCCTGCCTGTCTGTCTGTCTGTCGGTCTGACTGCCAGGGCCCTCTCCTCTCTGTCCCACGCCGGGATGGGAGCGGGGGGCTCGGATGCCGGCGGAGCGGCTCTCCCGGTGCCGCAAAGACACCCGTCCCTCCGCCCTCCCGTCTTCTCCCGTGGAGGGGGTGGGTATTTTGGGGGGGGATATTTTTTTTTAATCCTTCTGAGTCCTAGCCTCTGCGGGATTCCAGATGGGATTGCCTTTCCCGGTTCCTTCTACCTGCCAGCAGGTTCCGCCCCTCACTCTTCCCCCCTATCCCCAATTTTTTTTTTTTAAGGAGGAGAGGAGGAGGGGAAGAGGGGATCAAGACAGAGGATGGGAAAGGGGTTACTGGAAGAGGTTCCCGTCCNGCGGGCAGGGGCCGGGGTGGGGCACCCATGGGCTAGCGATGGCCAGCGGGAGAGTTAGGGAATGGGAAGGTCAACCTGCAGCCCACTCCCTCCTCCCCCTGAACATGCTTCTCGCAGGAGAGCTCCTCCGCGTTCCAGCCCTTCTCCTCGTGTCCCCCCCACTGGGACGTCACCTCCTGCTTGGAGCATCCTGGTAGCGCCCCGCTGGAGAAGGGCATCTCCTGGGCCCCGGGCCGAGCGGCTTCCCCGAGCATGAGAAGGGGATGGACGGCCCGATTCTCCCCAGCATCACCCACAGAGACCTTTGCAGCGGGGACTCGCTGCAGCCTTGTTTGCGGGTTCACTCCCATGGACCTGAGTGGAAAACTAAAGCAAGTGTAGCGGGAGTGCCTGGGGACAACTGGAATTGACAAGGGGAGGTAGTGGTGATGAAATGTGGGGAAAACAGGGCTCTGGTCATGGGGAGATGAATAGAAAGGGGATAAAACCTGCGTGGGGGGCAATAAATGCTTCTGACACTGAGCAAATCCCAGTGCAGGCAGGGGTGGGAGCACCCTGGCAGCAGGATGCAGAGGATGCGGCTGCTTTATGGGAGGGAGATGGGGATGTCACAAAGGATGGTCGAGCCCAGGAGGATTTGGCCATGTCCAGGCTTAGCACAGGGTCAGGGAAATGCTTGCTGCCTCTTATTGCTAGCGTTCTGGCAGCTGCGTGGAATCCCAGTTCTAGGGTGCTGTGGTAGTATCCCCTCAGGGACATGATGGTGGAGAACAGCTGGTGCCGGGCAGGGACAGCTTGCAGGTCATTCAGGAGGATGCAGCTGTGGCACAGGGAGGGTGAGGACATGAGGACACACCGTGTCACCCCACAGGGACAGAGCCCAGCCTGATGCAGGTGGCCTTGTGGCAGTGGCCAGCTCAGCTGTGGTGCTGGGGAAAGATAGCAGAGAAATCCCCAGAGTACTGGAAACAAGGTGGGTAAAACAAAAGTTTGTGTGAGCAGAAACTGCAGAGGAAGGGAAATCCTCTGGAAATGCCTTAAGCCTACCCACAAAGTGCTGAGTTAAGAAATAAGGATGGTAATTCACTTGGCTGTTCACAGGCAGGTTTGATGCCAGCATGAGGGCACGCACCCCATGCTCATCCCCATAGGTCGGTATGAGATGGGGGAACTTCTTGGACATCCACAGCTCTCTGAGGTTGGCAGGGGGTCCAGTTTCCACAAGACCAGTTTATCCCTCTGAAGATGCCTTCATTGGTTAAAACAAGTTCAGAATTTACTGCTGCTGGAGTGGCACTGGGTTCTGCTAAAGTGAAAAGGGTTTTATTAGTGGTAAAACTGTCTGTGATGAGACCCAGCTCTCTCCAAGAAGCTGCTAAGAAACAGAAGCAGCGCTGGGGTGAAAGTGATGTTCCTGTGGGATTAGAAGGTTTGCAGGAGAGGCAGACCCATAGCCAGCTGTCGTCACCTTTTCTGGACAGCTTGGACAAACCCAGGCAACTTGCAGTTGCGCACAGTATCCTTCCTTGCAGGCTCAGGAGGAAGAATCAAACCCCTTGGATTCAGACTGCTGCCTGCCATAGGAGCTACTGAGGAGCCTGCTGTACATTTGTCTGGGGAAAATTATGTAGGTAGAGCTTCTCTTAATGTCAGGCAAGGATGGAGAGTGAGCAAAGAAAAAGGTCAAAGGGGGTCTGGAGCAGGCAAGAGGGGGCAGCAGGGTGGTGTAGGGGATCAAAAGAGCTGGACATGTTCCCCAGTATGAACAGGACTGAAAGGTCAGGGAGGTTGGATGGCTGCTTTTTCTCTTCTCTGGGTACCACGTCATCCCTACAGTTTGCAGAGCACTTTTTGGTCTTTGGGTGGGCGATTCATCATCTTTCTCGATGGCAAGTGCAAGCAGTGAGAGGTTTATTATGTGAATCACAACAGCATATATACAGCATCACCGGTTCAAAACCCATTCATATGACCCTTCAAAATTAGGGAACTGGCATAAAAATTAATGACACCAGGAATAAACCCCCTCAATATTCTGCATTATTTTAACCGTCCTCCAATCTTCTGGGGTCTTTAAAGTTCATACACACAAGTTCTTCCCCATACAGTCTAGGACTACTTTTCTTTCAAATAAAAGGTGGGGTGAGTATGAGTAACTGCCTACGTTACTGTGGCATCAAGGCCGGCATTCCCCTGTGCTAAGCGTGGAACAAATGGAACAGAAAGAAGTTTCCTGCCCTGAAGCAATTCTTCCATAATCATGTTAGAGTCATGTGGGCTGTAGCATAATCAAGCATTGTAAGACCTGTGAGAAAGTCTTCCATCTCAAATCCTACTCAAGCTCCTCAGAAAGCCATTAGCAGAACCTGACCCTGGTGGTTTGGGAGTTTTTTTCTTTCAGGTGGAAAAAGCCCACAGCCTCCTGAACTACCCCTATAAAATTCCTCAATGGGTTACCAAGTTCTATAAGCAGTAAGGTGGCCCGAGACTTGGAGAGGTAAATCCCATCTTCCGACTCTCCCTTAATCTCTGTCTCCTTTCTCTGAGCTTTCAGTCTGCACTCCACTTCTTTTTCCTCTCAAAGAAACCTAAAAATAAATAACTCCAAGAAAGAGCGGAAAAAGGAAAAGCCACCAGCCCCCAAAACAACGTGCTTAGTCATTCATGATGAGTAAAAATAGTTTTGCAAATGAACAAATTGCTGAGCCAACCAGATGAACAAGTCAACTCCATAAATGATGGGTCCCATTCTCCATCTCCTTGGGAAGGTCCTTGTGTTAATGGGATTTTGTAAAGCCCCAAACAGTTGCCTGGAGAAGGATCAGGCCCATGAAGACAGCCCTGAGGGTCAAGGCCAAGCATCCTTCTGTGCGAGGGGACGTGTAATGAAAAATTTTATCTTCTTTGCATCAGTGGAGACATTTAACAAAGAGCGAGTTATCAAATTGTCATGTGCACCGAGTTCTGCAGAGATGGTGCAGTAAACAGCGGGCTGTTGTAAACCTAAGGATTTGCTGGTCAAGGTACTATGGGGCTGCATGCAGGCTGCTCCTGGGGTGGGGTGTGCTCTTCTCCCTCATGGAAAAGCATGGGTGGGCAATTCTGTCTCTTGGCTTCTCCAGCTCTTGGCCAAGACCAAGCCTGTGACTGTTCCTAGTGAGATGTAATGCTCAGTACTCACGGTGTGATTGAAGGCTTAGACACAATCCCCCCAGCAGAAACAGTGCCCTTGTATTCCTGTCAATAAATATTTGGCAGCGGATGACTTATTCTCCCCTTGGGCTATTGAGGAACGGTGGGCTGTGTGATTGGTTTTCAGGATCCAGCCAGCCCTTTTGGGTGAAATCCATCTCTTCAACATAGAAGAACAGCTGATTTGGGTATTTAGGCATCCTGGGGGAACAGAGGCTCAGGACATGCCCATGGGGAAATCAGCTAAGCTCTCTGTGTACTTAGATCTGTGCTCAGAAGATGGGATGGTACTTGGCTGCATCATCTTGCTTATGTAGATGATGCTTTTTTCAAAGTAGGGATTAGCTCTTATCTTCCACCTGGCACACAGGGCCTTTATTCTGCATCAGAGTCTGCAGCTCCCATACAGCAGCCCTAGGACGAAAAATTACAGAGTCAGGCAAGAGGGGTGGATTTTTCCTACACTGGGAAAAAAACCCCACACCACGTTCTTCAACACTGGGCTCTGAGACTTCCCCAGACTTTACACTTCAGTGGATTTTAGGCTAGACTTAGAAATTGAAGTTCCATTTTGGCTGCTACAGGACCACTCTACATCGTAAGTTGAACAGGAGCTTGTTCTAACCAGCCCAGGGGACAGCGTGAGGTCCCTGTTGGTGGACTACTCTTGGCAATGCTCAGCTAGGGAGGTGTGGCCCCAGAAGGCCATAGGCTAGAAAGGATGCTGGAAGTGCCCGGTGCCTTGGTAGCGCTGGGTCAGGGAGGTGACACTGTCATGTCACCCTGCAAAGGCTGGGTTATGTTTTAATCCACTGAAAAAGACAAATCTGACAGGCTCCCAGCATGTTCCCTTATCCAAGAGAAAGGAAGGAGCCCTTCCGAAACACGAGTCCACAGAAGTGGGAGACCAGATGTCCAGGGACACTGGGACCAGGGGACAGAGTCTCTGGCTGATGACAAAGAGATTGGCACCTCAAACTGCTTAAGGAAAGACCACTCTCAGAGTTAAGGGGGAAAATACTGTATTTTATTTTCAATTTTCTATGAAGAGACAGTAATTCTGACAGCAAATTAATTTAAAAAAACCAGTCACACGATTATCAAGTTTGGTTTAAAAATGCAAATAAAAGAACAAGGGGAGGAGGCCCATTCTGAGAAGACTGCAGTAAACTGGTTCTCCAGCCTATCCTAAAGTAAGTATGTCACTCAGGGCATCTCTCTGGGCCATGCTCTTTCCCCAGGCAGCACTCAGTCTCCTGCCTGCCTGCTGACAGACATCAGCCCAGCCTCGAGTCACCGTGGAGCTAAGATGCAGATGGCCTAAGGCACTGCATGCCCAGCACAACAGCAGTCCAATGGCTTGGTCTGGGGCCGTGCTGCACATCCCGCTTAAATCTCATGCTGAAGACATTCAAAACCCACTGCCAGGTCCGTGTCAAGCTCCCTCCTTGCATCAGGTCTGATCTCTGTCTCAGCACACTGAAGAAACATGCAGCTGGGAAATGATGTAGCAGGACTTGGAGGAGCTTTGGGCACTTAACTGGTGAGAGGTGCTGAGTATCTGCTGATTTTGGAGTACCTATGGATTTTTTTTTTTTTTGGTAACACACTACTCTTCTCTGGCCAGTCTGCAACAGATGTTCTTTGGTGTCCAGATGCAGCGTTCCAGATGAGGATGACCAGGCAGAAACAAGCATTGGGAGCAGCATTTGTCACATCTGGGGTTGCAGGGGACAATGCATGTGTCCCAAGTGTGCCCATGGCTGTCTGCAGTCTTCATGCCATACCAAGGCAAGGCCTGCTTATAATGCCAGACTTATCAGCTGCAGCAAACTGGGACAGGAAACCTGCAAGGCTGTATTCACTGTTGTCCCACCACTCACCTCAGGACCTCTTTTACACCTGTGCCTCTGATGCTCATGGTGAGTTCAGTATTAGGGATGATGTATATACCCTTCCCCAGGCAAAACCATCTATTCACTCACTGCCCAAAGACCTTTCTTTGAAAATTCTTTGGCTCTCCCAGTACTGCTGGCAGGATTATCAGTGAATCTTGGGTAGCCAGGATTTTGGTGTCTGTTTAGCTTGGTCTGGCATCATGGCTCATGTTGATGTTGCCACTTTCAGCTTTGCCCCTCACTTGCTGCCACTCCCTAACTTTGGGATCTGATCCAGCACACTGGGAAAACGAAGAGAGCTTTTTATTCCTAGCACAGGCGCTGGGATTCTTGGCAGGCTCTCTTTTGCTTTCCAGTACTGCTTAAAACTCACTTTATCATCCTCCCAGCTCCACCAGTGTCTGCCTACCGATGCCAGCCCAGTGAAGCAGGCAGCTCCATATGCACAGGTCTCAGCTCTCTGGGAGGATCTGTGAACACACCTCAATCAGCTACAACCTCTCCAAAGAAAGACTGTGCCTCACTCCATCTTCAACACAGGGTGGACACAAACAGAACTCACCAACAAAGTACAAAGCAGGTACAGAGGGTGTTAAAAGCAGTTGGGACAGGAGAGTAGGGAAAGCAAATACAAGTCCAGCAGCTGCCACAGCATCCTCGTGCTCAGGAGGCTCTGCCAACTGTCTCTTGAATTTTGCGCAGTTCGAAAATGCTGTGAATCATGTTTCCGAAAGTTCTTACATGACTGACAAACAGGTATGGATTTTATCAGTATGGTTTCAGCTCACAGATCACTTAGTTGCTTTAGGAAACATTATTCTCAACTCACTGGCTGTGGATGAAGCTGGGAAGATTTGCTTTTTAGGGAACCTGGGAGAAGTTCACCGAACTCGAGAGAACTTACATGACTTTGCTCAGCAGAAGGCCGGACCTTCACAGCCCTGAATTCAAGTAAAATCTATCTTGACCCCCTTAATAATCATACTGCCTGGAAAGTCCCAATGGCTAGAGACCCCCAACAAATCCTTGTCCCATTAGGTCACGAACACGGACATTACGCCTGCCAGCTCTCTCACTAGTGCCACCACTAAACAAAACAAATCACCAGAGCTTGAGGGCTCTGAAACTCATCCCTTGGGCATGCTACCATGACTCCCCTACTGCTTCAGCCCAGGACATGCTCTCCTAGGACCAAGTCAGCACAAACCCCTTGAGAAATGACCTACTGGTCACTGCCTCAACTTGCTGGGGAGGGTCATAAAGACAGATTATCTCTCACTGTCCGCTCCCCCACTTCAGGAGTGAAAAAGCAAGAAGAAGCAACGTGCCGGACAGCTTTCCCTATCCCTCTCCCCCAGCACCAAAGCCCAAACTGAAGAGCAGCACAGCCTCTCTGCAGGAACAAAGGTGCCAGGGGCTGTCTCCACCCAGCTGCCTGCCCCAGGAAAGAGAGGGCCTCGCTCAGCTCTGAGAATCATTCTGAAAAAGAACTACTGGAAGACCTAGCAGTAAAGCAAGGGATTACTCCAGCTGGAGTTGCCAGCTAGAGACCTCTCAGCACCACTTATTCAATGGAGCGGAAAAAGCAGCTAGCAGGGCACTAATGACTATTTTCCATGTAATTTTAAATCTAGTTCCATTTCTTTTTCTTTTTTTTTTCCTCTCCTCCTTTCCACTCACTGAGTTTCTAACACTGGTAACCTTTCTCTACAGTTCTTCTCTGTGTGTATGTGTGTGTGTCTATGTGTGTGTGTGGCAGACGCAGTGGGGGTCAGGTGTTCAGGCACTTTTGGCAAAGCCAACAGAGTTGTTATCACGGTCAAAGACAGTGTAGTAGGGACCAATGAAGACATCTCCCAGGATCCAGAGTGGGCCCCCAGGTGGTGGGATGTCCAGACCTGAAAAGCCACTCATGCAGATAGTCTGTCCTCCTGAAGAGACCTAGACAGAAGAGTGAGAGCTTCAATCTAAGCAGGTCATTCCCGTCCCTCAACCTTAAAGGCTTGACAAGAACACCTGCAAGGATGGCTTTGCTTCAGCCCCTCCCAGTCTGAGATCCAAGATTGAGAAAGTACCTCCCAGCCCACTGCTCCTATGGCTCCAAACCCAGCTCTCCCTCCCTTAAGCACTAAGGCATTGAGCAGAGCTGCATGTGACAATAAACCTCCCAGCCTACACAGCTCTGAATTAGAGCCATTGGTTAAAGTCTGCACAAGATGGTCCTTGCAAGTTGATTCTGATGGCTTAAACAACAGGCTGGTGGCCTCTGCTATAGTAAGATTGGCCTCACGGCACCAGAACCCAGCAGTAAAGAGATAAATGTTTGTAGAAAGTGATTCAACAACCTACCTCCCCTTCCTCTCCCACTCTGCCATCCCTCATGAGCATTATGCATGGGGCCACGTTCCTGAAAGACTCTGGTGAGTTTGCCTGTGTCCATCAGTAGTGCCACCACCCTGGCACCCCAATCTTTCAGACTTTTTCCCAAGCACCAGTGTTGCTTTGGCTGCTCTTTTCTTTTAGATTTCATGGCTGAGGTTTGAGCAGTGGGGCAAAGTCAGGCCTTGAGGGAGAAGCATAAGTTTGGCAAAAGCTGTGTGGACATACCTGGAGGATATACTGCTCTCCTGTGAGATTGTAGGGCTTGTTTCCTAGTGTTAGCGTGATGACAGGCAGTGTTGGCACTTTATCACAGGGAACTAGGTACTGAAATGGCAACAGTAAGGCTTTAGATGGGAGCTCCCACACTCTCACGACAGAGCACAGTCCTTCTTGGGCACAATCACATCTTTGCTGTGCTTTTCCCCCAAATTAGCTCATCTTGGTGCAGGACAAGCTTGAGCTGGGCTAAGTAGGCTGCTACTTGCCTAGGGCTGCAAGCTGAGGTGCCAGAGGACTTTATGGACAGAGATGAAGCCAAAGAATGGTGAATTCAGCTTTTGGCTCTGCTGAGTCTCAGGATTCAACAGCCGATGTGGCACGGCTGGGGGTATTTACCACAGAAGAGGCAGCTGTGGCTCAATATAGCCTACAGACATACACAGGGACTCACAGTGTAATGAACAGACAAAGCCAGTTTCATTAACACTGGCATCTTGGGGATGATGTCAGGTCTAAGCCAGCTGTTGCTGCAGCATGGGGTCTCTGACACAGCAAAAATGCCCTACAAGTGCTCATGGCTCTGTGATTTGGGAGGGGTTTCAGAGCAGGGCATTTTTTCTACAGGGTCTTTATAATCCACGTTCTTCCACAATTTCAAGGAGCAGAGATAACCTTGTTCAATTAGCTTTGATGTTTAAAAACTTGGCAGCAAAGGGTTGTCATCTGCATTAAATATTACTTGTATTAAAGTGCCTCTGGACTCACATTAATGTGAGCCCTTGGCCTCAGCTGAAACTCAGATCCCTTTTCTTCCACCTCCCAAAGATGGGTGACAGAGGTGACCCAAAGCCTCCCAAAGTTCATGGGACTTGGGCCTTCTACCAAAAGCATATGCAGGGTGGTGAATGCTACCCAGGGTCAAAAGATGAAGGGGGCCCTGCTATGTCAGGGGCTTTACCAGGAGCACAGGCCAGGAACAGAGATCAGAGGGAGCAGAACACTTGGGTCTCAACAAGCATTTGGGTACAAAGCAGGGTATAAGAGCAGATCTGTGACGGCCATCAACTCCCACATTCTTAGCCTGGCCTCACCTCGCCTTTTATGAGTGGTTTTGCGCCGATGGCTTTCTGTAGCTGCTTCACTTCTGCAGTAGGGCCAGTGATGAGTGAGGTTCCCGTGTCCACAATGGCCTCGCAGCCCCCTTCGCATAGCCTCAGTCCATTGGCAACAGCCACCCTGCGGAGAGATGCCCAGGCAGAAGACAACCCTTAGAGGCCACCCAGTGAAGGTTGAAGGAAGCAGCAGGCAAAGAGTTGATGGTTGAGCCCAGGCACGCAAGGGAATGCTGTGACAAACACGCAGGAAGGACAGATACTCAAATACTGATGCAGCATCAACTCAGTGCACAGACGTCCTGGCTCCCTGTCATCTACTTGTGACTGGGCAGGTGCCTTGAGGTGTTACTGCAGAGAGCCAGGACCTCTCGCTGTGTACTCTGCCTGCTACCTGCACTCCAGAGCAAACACCACAGCTAATCGACAAGGAAGTGAGCTAAGGGCAATGCATTATAGGCTAGTATGGCCTGTGCTACTACAAAAAACAAAGGGTTAAAGGAGTAGAGTGACAAGCATGGGCAAGGAAAGGGTTCATCTATAGAGAAGAGGCTTGACAGGAGCTGCTTGGCTTCCTCACCTGCATCGCATTTACAGCAGTGCAGACAGACAAAGCCTTCCAGCTAAATGTCTGCCACATTTTGCCAATGCAGCAGGGCTGGAGGAAAATGAGAACTAAAACCCTGCACTGGGGAGCAATGTGATTCCCAGGAAAAGGACACACTCTGATCACAGGCCACTTTTAAGTTCCCATCACGTGGGAGAGCTCAGAATAGACTGGGGGGCTGGCGGACGGCAGCTCATCCTGCTCTCCTCCCTTCTGCCTCCAACAATGTGCACTGATTGCTGTGCTGTGCCCTTCAGTCAAGGGCTGGCTTCCTGCGTCCTCATCCTGCTCCTCTGGAGCTGTCTACAAGTGATTCAGGCAGCTCAGGCCTTGCCGAGAGCTGAGCAAAACTGGGGTTTAATGCATGGGCCCTGCCCTGCCTGCAAGGAGGACACACTGGCGTTTTTCCCCACTTTGCAAGGATGCAGTAGGCGTTTTCAAGGGTCAAACCGTAAAAAAAAGGAAAAGATTTTGCAGAATCTTATGGCTCTTTATGGCTTCTGCCCCTCCTCCCCTTCCACCACCAAAGACCCAGGTTGGGATTTTAATCTGCTTTTTTTGGTGTGGATCTGTTGCAGGAATAGAGATGATTCGTTTTCACAGAGGGTCTGAGCCCAGCCCCAGACATCTACTGTCTGCACACATGACCCCATGCATGTAGTCTGGTGGAGGAGCGAACTTACGATTCCATGTGGATCTGCCAGTAGGCTTTGCGTGTGACGTTCACCCAGCTGAAATCACCAGTGTAATACTTGGGGTCAGTCCCTCCCAGGAGCAGCTCACCACCAGGCTGAGCAGTGGGGTCTCTGAAAAACAACACCCAAACCTGTGAACATCAGGACAGGGTAAGAACAGCCCCCTTCATGCGCCCTCAAAATACATGCTGGGATGCTTGGGAGTGAAGCACAGCATTAGCAGCATTGGAGATGGGCAACGTACACTGAGTTATGTTACATCAACATAAGGACAGACACTGTGAGATAGGTTGGGCTGGGGAAATGGGAATATTTTGGTCCAAGGCATCCTGCAGCTTTTCACCTAGGGCATTCTCACAGGCACCTGAAGAAACTCGTGGCAGAGAAAGGGGATGGCAAAGGGGAACCAATCACTGACACAACGATCTCCTGAATAATCCGGTTGTAAACAGTGCGTGTGCAGGGCTGGACACAGCTGAAGCAGGGTTAGGTCATCTGCACTCGACTGTCTGCCAACCATCAGCCCTGGAGTTGATTCTCAAGGTTACTATCAGATTAAAGCTCACTGCCAAGCAGATGGGAAGAAATATGGTGATGGGGGAGGGCTGGTGCTTGAACAGCCAGCAGCAACCCTCTCTGCCCTCCCCGCTCATGACACACTACTTTTTAGGCTGAAGTAGTTCAGAGCCCCTGCTGCAGTGTCAGGAGGATGATGGGGTGTCCTGGGGGAAGCAGCAGTGGGTGGGAAGGTGCTGGAAGCTGCAGATTATTTCCCAGGGGGGTTAGAGAGCATTCGCCCCATCGTTAGTGAAGACTGGTGGGGGACATGCTTGCCTGGGAGCTGACATGGTGGTGGCCACATGGCTTATGGATTTTGGCAGCAGACTGGGGCAGTGTTTAGCCCTCTAAAGGGGACTGCACTAGTAGCATTCAATGTTATGATGACAGCCCTGTTTATTTTGGTTTCTCTTTCCTCTGAAAACATCCCGTCTCTTCATGAGTTAAAATATCTGGTCACAGATCTACCCAGCTTTTTATCAGTAAAATAGCTTCTCTTCTTCTTACTCTAAAGCAGTAAACAGAAGAGATTTTGGCCTGACTGCTCCTGAAAGCAGAAGCTGCTGAAGCTTACCCAACTGGGAAGTGCTGGCCAGAGTGTAAAATAGTAGATGACAAGAGGTGCTATTGGGAGACAGAGAAAAGCTCACTGTGCTTGCCCTCACAATGAGAGGTGTGCCACCAAAATCAACACTACCTGTTCAGGTAGAAAGAGAACATATTTTTATCGATCAGCTTCTGTTCCATGATGTTATCAAAGAAAGGGGTGACCTGGTCCACAGAGATCCTTGGGAACGCCATACCCAGGATGCCGTCAAACTTGGCAGCGATGAATGTAATGCCCGGCTGCTTCACGGCCTCCCCGAAGACCTGATCCTTGATTTTCAAGTCACCAAGCTGTTGGGAGATGGGGAGGGAAAGGAAAAGCAGACTGTAAAGAAAACTGACACAGGGGACCAAGGTGGTAATGGTATCTCACTGAGCACAGGCTTTAGCGCGTCCCTCAATGTGCTGCCACACTCCTGACTACTTTCACAGCTGCATTTGTAAGCAGCTGCAGAAACCAGATACCCTGGTGCCACTCTTGTGCAGGGAAGAGACAGGCATTCTAGCTGCACCGTGGAACCTTCTGAGTCCCTGCAAAGCCCAGCACACCTTAAGGGTAGGAGCTTCCCCTCACTCTTTGCCCACCTCACTCAGCCGTTTTAGCCTTTTGCTGGGTCCCAGCACCAAGCATACCATTCTGCAGCTCCTACTCTTTGCACAGAGGAACGCATATCACTCTATTCTCCCTACATCCCTTCCCCTATCACCTACTTCATCCTTTCCTCCCAGCCTGAAATGCTCTTGTGCTTCATCTTTAATCCTCTTCCCCACCCTGGACATCTAAGTTATCTCTGTATCCACCTCCTTGGGAGCACAAATCCCTCTCATCTCTACCCACAACCCCTGTGATCTCTCCTACACTAGAAACATCCCCAGGATATTGCTGCATCTCTCGTAAGAGCCACCAGCCTGCAGAGACCTCCCATGGGAGGGGAGAAGACCAGCCAAGAAAGTGAGGTTGAGCCTAAAGCACAAAAATAGTAAGAAGAGTACTAAGAATTCAAAGGTCACCTCTCCTGACAGCCATGAGATGACTGGCATTCCCCACTAGAAAACTGAAACGCCTTGCAAGGGCAGATCCCCACAAAGAAGATCACAGAAAGCAGGATAGCTCTGCTGATGGGGAGCAGGACTCATCTGCTGGCTCCTGGCTCTAGCAGTTCAGGAGGTTTGTGAGCTTCTGGCTGACCACAGGCAATTTTAGCATCTATGCTAAGACAATTTCAGCCTCTCAGCCTGCAGCTAGCAGCCCTGTAGTGAACCAGGCTGGACTGACAAGCTGGCCTCTCCTACCTGATGGCAGATAACGATCCCTGTAAATTACTAACATCCCCCCAGGGCTAGACAGTGCAAGGCTGGAATAGCAGTGCTGCCTTTAATGGAGGATTGTGCTAGGAAAGGGTGATCGAGCCTTGCAAAAGCTAAAAGCCACAGGCAGGATGTGGGGCAAAACAGAATACCGCAACGCATCTGCTTGCCAGCACATGGCGACTGCCCCAGTTGTTTGCTGCAGGTTTACAAAAGCCACCACTCAGCATGGCTGGTCCTCCAGCAGCTCAGAAAGTTCAGTAAAACTTCCACTTAAAACAAAGTAAAATGCAATGGACTGACAGGACTGAACACCAGGTTTGTTTGGATATTGCCCGGCTTTCAAAGTGCAAGGGGGAGGCAGGTATCAGATGCTTTGTCTCTGTCCCCCTGCTGGCTCTTGCCTAGACACAGAGCAATCCAAAATCATGATCAGTGGATGGCTGTGTGGTGGCTGCCCTCCAGGACTTTGGAGACCGGTGTCAGCACCCCACAGCCCATCCGGCCCCCTTGTTAGGAGCCTCAGCCAGAGGGCAAGCGCTGGATTGCAAAGGCAGACTATGAGGTGAGTGCCTCACAGCTTGGCACTGGGGCTGGGGGTGCAGAGGCACAGGGCGAGAGGCAAGGAAGGGCATCTCCCATGTGGTGTATCTGCACTGCAGTCGTGGGAGAAACCTCCTGCCTCACAGCCAGCAAAGTTCCCTCTGCTGTCCTTGAAGGACATCCCAAGGTCAGGCTGTGACAAAGCGATGAGATGCCTGACCAGCAGAAGGCTGGCTGAATCTGCTGCCCTTTGGAGAGCAAGCAGCACTGGAGAGTGCAGTGCTACAGGGCATCACTCCTCCACAGAAGGAAAGAGGATGTTTCACACGAGCTCATCACCCTCTCACAGAGAAACGCAGGACTGAAAGACTCTGGACTATCTACCAACCAGTGCCTTTTGGTGAGATGTCTGGAGCCAAGAGGGTCACACTGAAGGCTATTTCAATTGTCTATATTGCCAGACTACACCTGACAGGGAGCTTGCCTATGCCATGCTGTGAATCAGAGGAAACATCTCTGTGTCCAAGCTGAAGGTCCCCAACCCTCTGAGTTGCCCTTGCTCCTATGTTCTACAAGCCTGACACTGCTTAGCTATATGCAAGAGGTTTCTCTTGCTTTTGTGCAAGAGAATGCTACAACCTATGCTGTCTACCAAGAGCCATCTCCACTTCCCAAATAAGCTCAGGCACAAAATCCTCACTCTGAGCTGCCAGGAAATGGAGAGCTAATTAGCAAGCAGGCTTGAGAGTGACAATTACAAACCAAAAAAAGAGAAAAAGCCACAATCTTCCTTCTGACTCACTTCAGTCCCAGCATTAAGGTGGAAAGTGCATGCTTTCTAAGGACAGTGAAGTTTGCTTTTTGCCTTGTTGCCTCTTTGGATGCAGTGTACACGCAATAGCTGGTGCTTCTAGACTAGCCTGAAATTTTCATGCTATAAGGATGAGATAAAGAATGCATCTTGGATGAGTCACACACTTTAGGCTCCTCTTGAATATTTTTCTTTTGATTCTGATAAAATTGGTAACCCAATACTTTTCAGCTGAACCTACACAGAAACCATAAAATACACAGATTTATGTGCTTAATTCAAAACTTTTGCTTTGTCTCTCCCTCCCTGCAAAGTAAATGTATGCTCTTAACCCTGCCAGGAGACAGAGCACTCTGAGAGCACGTGCACCGCCGACATTCGGCAGCTGGCACACTCTCATGAGCATCTGTACTCGGGAGGAAGTCATGAAAAGCACTTGCCCTTCACAAGACAGAAAGCTCAGCCATTACTCACTGAAAAGGACATCCACTACTGTGTGGATACTAGCTAGGAACAAGCTGGGCACCACCAGAAATCTGTGCAGTAGTGCTGGTGTGCGCTTGGGCTGCAAAGTTTCTACGGTCATGAGGAAGAGGGTTGGAGAGATGACCAGAGACCATGTTTGCCAGAGCACCTGGCATGCAGTCCACACTCCCAGCCTGTTGACCTGCAAATTAATACCCTCCCCCTTGTCTGCCTGCCCATGATCATTGTCACCCCCACCATCATCATCACCAGATCATTTTGAAGCACTCAGAAACACCACACTGAAGCATGCTCTATACAACGACACTTAAGGGAGACATGTTGGAATCAAACAGCTTTAAGCACTGTACCAAAAGGACTCTGGGACAGCTCAGGGCAAGTGCAGCTGTAACTCACCGTGACTATGTCCTGGCTGAGGAACCCAGAAAGGCTCCCTGTCCCATAGTGGATGGAAAACGCGGTGCCATTCTTCACGTAGCTGCTGGATTTAGAGGAGTCATACTTGTGGTGCAGCACTGCAGTCGGGAAAGGGGACACAAGGTGACACACAGTGTTAGTGCTCCTTGATACCTACCGTTCCCCAATACCTAACCCTACACCACCTGGCTTATTTGGACAAACAGACACTCAACAATGTGAAGGTGGGCCCAAACACAGCATTTGCCAACCCTGGACTGCTTAACAAAGCATTTCCAACCTCTGGAGAATTAGGTGGGCAGATCCAATTCAAGCTGTTAAATCAGATTTGGCTACCGGGTATTAAAAGCACAGAGGTTATGTGGCTGGTGTGTCAGGGTGCATTAGTCAGCAGAGTGAAGTATGTACCCCTCCATGCCATGGAGAACCAGGGTGGCTTTAAATACAGCCTGCTCTGGGCATGAACATTTTCGCCTCATGGACTTACCTGTTTCTTTTACATAGATTAGCTGAATTTTTCTTTTTTTTTTTTTTTTTGTACTGAGAGGGCTCAAAATATGCTTATTTGCAGAGGAGAAGGGCTTTGCCCTAGTCTAAGCTGCTTTTCCCCTTGGATAGGTTGGGAGCTGTAAGACATCCCTGGTTTTATGGCCAGGCAGATTCCCCCTCCATAGGCTCCTCCCAAGTCACAAGTTGGCCAGTGCAGCATCATGACTGCTCACTGAGCAGTGCAGACAATTGCTGAAGACAAACCATATGAGCTGTACAGAAACCAACACGCTATACGGGGGTCTTCTCTGGATAGACTGTCTGGGTCCCAGTTTGGATCCCAATCTGGCAGGAGATTGAGTTCCTTGTATACTCAAAAAATATGCCCTTTGGTCCCACAACCTCCTGAGCAACTGCCTTGAGAAACCAGCTCCCTGCTACAAATCAGAAACCTCCAAGACAGACCAGGTCTGGACCTCACCACCCTACCTATGTCTTGAATCTCATTTCACATATGCAAAAAGAAGGTCTGCCTCCTCTCTGATCACTACAGTCAAAATTTCCACCCTGCTCCCAGTGAGCACTATGGAACGCCTTTCATGGCTTCATTCGTTGACTCCACAGGTTTCTCCACTCTGCTTAAGCAGCAGAGCCGGTGGCTTTGAAACGGCGTTTTGCCATAGCCAGGTTTGACATCTTCAACTGTGGAGGTTTATTGCACAGGAATGCCACAAAGCAAAAAAACTTGTAGTCTCTAAGATGTTCTCTCATAGTGCCTACCTGATTCTCATTAATTATAACTCCATAAACATGCACGCACATGCTCTATGCAGCAATAAACCAGAAACTAGGACAGTTTTTATCAGATCTGGCAAGAGGCTGACTTAAAAAAAGTGAGCCTTGTGCAATGGGGTAACAGCAGCATTGGTCTATAATCTGGGGAGAAACATCACAACCTTTGATATTGTTCCTGTGCTGCAGGGTTAAGGCTGTAGAAGACTTGGCCCTGTGCATGGATGACTTGAAAGGCAAAAAAAACAGGAGCAGAGTAATGAAAGATGGATGCAGGAGTCTGGGATTGTAGTTCCAGTTCCGACCCTAGAAAGCCCATTACTCTCTGACAAGCCCTTTCACGCTGCTGCCTGTTTCTCCTCTTGCAATGCAGGGATCTGCATTTTGTGGGCAAGGAGAAACTGTTGAGCAGTGCTTGGTACCTATAACACTTACTGCAGGCGATGTCCAGTATGGAACAGTGCACGGATGGGACCCAGAGGTTGGACGAGCCAGTGTCAAAGATCACAGTGAAATTCTGTGGGGGGGTCCCGATGCCGATTTCGCCATAATACTGGGCCTGCAAAGGAGAAGGAAGCCATGAGCAGAGGCAGCCAGCTAAAAATCTCTTAGGGTTGAATTGGGAATTAGCTTCTCATCTAGACACTTCTATCCTCTTGCTTGTGGCACTGATGGACTCCCAGCCTTTGTTCTCTGGAAGGGAGGCTCCCCTTCACTGTTCACAACTCATTACAGTGGGTGTGAAAAGGATAAATCTGGGACAACCGGGATGGGTACGGGATGGGTGCATGCGGGGGAGGACTTTTGGGGCGGAGAGACAAGGAAGAAGAGAAGGGGGAAGGTCTGCAGGCTAGAATGAAGTTCACTATAAGGAAGAGGAAAAAAAGATGGAAGGAAGCCAAGCAAAACACCTGCATTATTGAAAAGCTGCAACTGCCTGTTAAGCTGCTTTGCTGGTGGGTTTGCAAAGGAACTGGGTGTTGCAGCAATCAGCAGCTCTGCCCACAACAGGTGGAGATACAGCCCCCGGGGCTTTTGGTGTTTGCTGGCGGGTTCTCGGGGTAGGGAAGAATAAACAAATGCTCAGTCATGGGACCTGGAAGACTGGAGGAGTGGTGGGAGCCGAGGGCATCATCCACCAGAGGTGGATTTAGGCCTGCAGAGTGAAAGTTTCAGAGACATTAGTGTAGCACAGGTATCTGATGGATATCCCTCTGCCCTTCAACTGCATCTCTATTGGGACTGGAAGAAACCTGAATGGCTAAGCTATTTGCAAGGCATCCCTCTATCCACAGAGGCAAGGATGAATGGGGAGTACTAGGTGGGTCCCATTTTCAGAGCCCATTTTTATAGACTTATTTTTCCCCAGTCTTCCTAAACAGGCAGAGACCTGCATTGTGCCCAGCAAGCAGCTGGATCAGAGTCCTGGAGAGAAGGCTGTTAGCAAGGGAAATCAGCCAGTAGCCTTTCCAAATGTCCCACGTACTTCATTAAGGTGGGGGGAAAAAACAGGATTATCAAAGCTGTTCACCTCCTGTGCCTTAGTTTGCAAGGGCGGCTTGCTGAGTAATTAACAAGCCATTGCAATTAGCCATAATGGGAAGGTAGCACTTGTTTGCAGTGTTTCTATAATTATTGCTGGGGCTTGAAAATTAACCCCTGGGATGGGGGCCCTGTACATACACAGACTCACCAAGGGTCCCAGCGGCTGGCTATGCCTTTTGTCCCAAGAGTTCCTCTGGCAGCAAGAGCATTTTCAGCTAGGCTGGGAGGGACCCAATACTTCCTTATCTCCCACCACAAGTTGGGGTGGTGCCCCTATGACAAGGGACAACAGTCTTTCTTTGAGGCGGTCTGAGTTGTGGTTGCAAGAGACACTACCATGACACAACTGCTAGTGCCTTAGCTTTCAACACCACCAACTGAAATAGTAGCGTCCCTTCCCAGCACAGGACAGTGCTGGCTGGGTGAAAAGAGTCCCTGGAAAAGGAAATCAGGGGCAATGTCCTTAATTAATGCCCAAACATCTGGGGCTAGCTTTATTCTGCCAGCCAGTGCTCACACACTATCCTGCCAAGAGCTGTAAAGGTACCCAATGAGAAATCCAGAAACAGTAAACCCTGCATGTGTCTGGCAACTGGGCAAGGGTAAACTTCACATTCTTTATCCGGCTTCTTTTACTACCATGAAGGTCCATTTGCTCCCTAAATTGCTGGGAAGAAAGTGGCTTTTCTCAAGACAGCGTAGAAGATGAAGGATAGTGAGAGAACAGGTCCTTCATCCCTAGTCCCATAACAAGCTGCTTCCCAGTCTGAGCTTTCGTCCTCTGTCCCATGCACACTCTTTTATGCCCAAATGCCTCAAGGAGTGGACCATAATTTTTATGTCCCGTCTTGACAAATGTAGAGCCCAAATGGGCCAGAAGATGCTAGGAAGGACTGCAAGTGAGTAGGGTCCTATTTGTAATCATTGATTAGTGACAAAGGGGAAAGGAAATAGGTCACAAACTCAAAAGCTCCTGCTCAGGTGGCAGTGGGTTGTTTGCTGTTGTTATTACTATAATTAATAATATTAGTGTTTTTAGTTTAGTAATGATGGGAAGCACCTTTTGACACCCACCCAACTAAGCCACGGGGGTGCATGAATCTGTCCTACGGGATCAACATCTCTCCCTCCTTTACCTTCCCAGTTGTGGTGGAACAGTAAAGCCAGCATGTCCCACCACACCCCCGAGATGGGTACCCCCTGAAGGGACAGCTGCTTGCCCAACATTGTGGTGGGGTCCACTGCAGTGAGGGGCTGGTTGGCAGGGTGTTGTTACTCACATCCATGTAGTTCTTCAAAATCTCTGGAGTGGGCTCAGCCGCATCGGAGAAGCCCAGCTTGAACTTGAGGACCTGGGTGAGGGCGTTCACATCTGGGATCCCACTGCCCACCTCGTTCAGAACCCGCCGCATAGAAGGGAACTTGGTCAGGGGGATCCTGTGTGGGGAAGGAAAACACCCACCTGTTAAACAGGTGTGTGGAAGGGAGGCAGCAGGACCCCACCGAAAACGGGGGATGTGCCAGCACCAGGTGGATGAGGTCTGGGCTCCCACCAGCACCCCGTGCTGGACCCCCTTGCCGTGCCGTGCTCAGTGCTTTCCCCAAAGCCGGAGAGCAGTGTGGGGCGAGGGCTGTCAAAGGTCGCCAGGTGTAGTGGAAGCTGGGGCGAGGTCGCTCCACGGGAAGGGAGGGCATGAGCCCCTGAACCCCCACAGAGGGGCCCCCGACCCTCCCCGCTCTGCCTCGCCGGAGGGGAGGCCGCGCCGTGCCGAGGCGCTGCGAGGGAAGCCCGGGGGCTGCAGCGGCCCCGGGGGTGCCGTCCCCGCCCCGGGGGGCTGGGCAGCCTTAGCGACCCCCGCGTCTCACCTGATGAGGGCGGCGCAGGGCCCGGCCAGCCCGAGCAGCAGCAGCAGCAGCATTGGGGGGAGCAGGCCGCGGGGCCCCATGGCGGCGGTGGCAGTGGCAGCAGAGGATGGAGGGTCCCGACGCTGAGAGGCCGCGACGCAGCTGCCGGGCTGTCGTCCCTGTTTTTGTAGGCACAGCGGCTCCTCTCCAGGGATTTCTCGGGTCAGCTGACGGTCTAAAATTGCAACGGGAGGCGTCANCACTTTGAGCGCAGCCCGCCCGGGCCGGGCACGGCAGGCCTGGGCCGCTCACGGGGGACTCATCCTGCCCCTGGCCCCGGGGCACCTCCAGCCCGGGGACACCCATCCTTCCCACCCCGGGGTTTCTGGGGAAGATGGGCATATACCTGCCCGCGCTGGAGGGGGTGCCAAGCTGTATCTGCCGCCCCTCAAAATGCACCGTGGCAGTGCCAGGAGGGCACTGGCCACCAGCAGACTTTAGCCTTTAGTCTCCCCCCCTCCATCAGAATGCAGGGCTGAGCATCGGGGACCACCAGAATGGGCTCTTTGTCCACACTGGGATGTCATGGCAGGGCTTAGATGTGCCACGCTGCTGGCTTGGGAGGCCGCGGTCAGAGCTAATCTCTGACCAGTTTGCCCCGACCGAGCTTTTACAGAGCCGCAAGACCCACTGGAAAAACAATATAAATGAAACTGGATTTACAGACATTTTCCCTTCCAAGTCCTGAGGGCTAGGAGTGCTTTATTTCTGCTCCTATTTGTGCCCAGTGCTCGGGACAGGAGAGCAGCAGCTTGTGGAATGAGCTGAGCACTGCTGGAGTGGGGGACCCCTGCCTTCATGGTGAGGTGCCTGTCCCTCTCCTGTCACCTTCACGTTCATGCAACTTCTGGAAAATTGCTGGGTCATGTCACTGGCACCTCACTTGCACCATCTCCTTCCCACACTGTCCCTGAGCCTTTTCCATACACCCGTGACCTCACACAGGATCCTGCAGCCCTGGGTCTATGCCTGCCACCCCCAACTGTGGTCCATGCTGATTGTTTTTAGGGGACATTTCTGCTGCCTCCTGTCCCACTAGCCCTCCAAATTGCCACACCTCAGTCAAGCTGGTGGGTATCAGGAATGCTGCTGCCTCCCCATGGGATGCAGATTCCCACTGAGATGAGGTTTTCTGGAGTGATGGCCAGAGGCATTGGTTGAACCTGGTGGGTCCCGTTATTTTGGCCAGCACCCGCTTCTCTCCTGCCCCCGCAGGCATGTGGTCAAGGCAAGTGCCACTGACCATGAGTCAGCAAAACCGGCCGCCCTCCTGCCTGAAGCACTGTGTGACTCAGCAAAACCCCATGTGGTTCTTTTTGGGCAAGGAGCCAAGGCATAGTGGGTCCCCAGATATGGAGCCTGACCCCAGAGGCCTTGCTGCTGCTCTGGGCTCCAGCTCACAGGTCTCCTCCTCTTGTCCCCCGCAGCCCTGGTGCTGAGGGCCCACAGGCAGGAGTGGGTCAGAGATAAACTAAGCCAACTGCAGTCCCACACAAACAAATCCACCCTCCCCAAGGGCTTTAGACCCCTTGGGAAATGTGCTTTGCAGACAAAAAGGGTAGTCCTGACGCCAGGCCCAGGGCTCCCCTTCACCCCTTATAAGCTTTCCTGGAGCCCGTGGCAGAGCCAGTGAAGTACCAGTCCTCCTCCCTGCTCTTTGAAGCGGCTAGGAAACCATAACTGGCCAGGCAATGCCACCTGGCCCCCAGGCTGGGGCACCTGTGGCAGCTCCTCCTCAAGGATTTCCAGTTTGGCCAGTCTCTTCCAGAATCTTGTGGCTATGGAGTGGATTCCAGCATGCGGGGATGGGCTGGTAAGGATGGCATGCCCTGTACCATCACACAGTGCAGAGCAAAGTCTTTCAGCGGTGTCAAGAAGTCTGGACCCAGTCTGTGGGGTTTTTTTTAATTCCAAGAGATTTAAAGGCAAGCTTTGCTGTTAGCAAAGCTGTTATGAATGAGCATTTGCTTGAGCGTCATGGTAGCAGAGCTTGTGTTTTCACCCGAAGCTGCTCTCATACAAGTACAAGAGGGTCGCTGCTTTTAGACAGGCTGCTCTAAATGACTTATGTGTCCATTGCACCAGTGAGGCCAGACACTTCCCCATGGTTTATTGGGAAAAAGGGAGGAGGGGGCTGTGTCAGGGAATGTTACAATACTGATCCTCTCCTGGGTGCTTGCAGGATGGGAAGGGACTTGGGGGCTTATCCCCAGAGTGTTTAATCTGGCTCTGGCCCTTGGCATGAGTGGTTTTGGAGCTGTCACTGCTGTGCCTGCATGCTGGGGACTGCTGGCTCCAGCAAGGAGCCAGGATTTCTGCATTCAGGCTCCCTCAGCACCTCTGTGGAATGTTTGCCCTGATGTCAAAGCCTTGAGAGGTACAGTGGGTATGTTTAACCAGGAACTGGGAACACGTCTGGGTATTTATAGGCTGGGACCATGAAAGTTGCACCATAGTTTAAAAAGATAAACTGGCATGAGCCTGGGCTCAGGTTTTTTTACACATTCTTCCTTGTTTGTGAAGCAAGACTGGGCGTGCCATGGCTGAGGTGTCTAGAGAATGGAGAGATGTGTGAGAGACAGCTGAGGGATCCATCCCTCCCTCCCCACTCCTATTTTTGTCATAGTGGATGAACCCCTTTCCTTGCTGGTCTGTCTCCCTGGCCCCCTGCATCCCCCCCCTCGGCTCCAAGGGGTGAACCACAGCACTGTTCCCTGCAGGCACAACTGTGGGCGTGGGGTGACGCGCCTCTGGGAATGGGCCATTCTTTCGTGACCTCGATCCCTGCCTGAGAAGATTTCCAAGGGGGGGTCAAATGACTCAGCTCCAGTGGCTCCAGCTGGGAAGAGCACACCAGCCCCAGCTCTGGGAGATTGGGGTCTCCTCTGCCAAATGACACCGGGGTGGTGTCCCACCTGCCCTTTGCTGCATGGGCAGGCTTAATTTATGATCACAGAATCCTTTAGGGAGACAAAGACCCTCAAGATCATTTAGTCCAACCATTAACCCAACACTGTCAAGTCCACCACTAAACCATGTCCCTCAGCACCACATCTACATGGCTTTTAAATACCTCTAGGGATGGTAATTCCACCACTTCCTGGGGCAGTCTATTCCAATGCCTGATCACCTTCTCAGGGTAGAAATTTTTCCCATATCCAGACTAAAGCTTCCCTGGCACAACTTGAGGCCATTACCTCTCATCCTTGTCACCTGCTACCTGGGAAAAGAGGCCACTCCTCATCTTGTTGCAGGTCACTACACTATACTATCTCCCCTTTACGGTAGTTGTAAAGAGCAATGAGGTCTCCCTTGAGCTTCCTTTTCGCTGAACAACCCCAGTTCCCCCAGCTGCTCCTCGTAGGACCTGTGCCCCAGACCAGCTCCACTGCCCTTCTCTGAACAATCTACAACAGCTCAATATCTTTTTTTGCAGTGAGGGGCTCAGAACTGGACACAGGACTTGATGTGCAGACTCACCAGTGCCAAGTACAGAGGGAATATCCCTGCCCTAACCCTGCTGGGGTGCTGTTGGTCTTCTTGGCCACCTGGGCACACTGCTGGCTCACGTTCAGTTTCAAACACTTTCTTTCCTGGCGGGCTCTAGCAGCTCCCCCTGTGCAGTCTGGCAGCCCTCTGTCAGGGATGCTACAGTGGCCTCTTTGTCCTTACATATAGCTGTGTGTTTGCCTTCACCCTTTCCTCAATGAGTTTTTTCAAAATTTATTAATCACAGTGGTAGCCAATACCCTGAACTGCAATGACCTAAAGGGCAAGGAAAGCTTCAGTTCAGAAATGCAGATTTTATTTTTTTTTGCCACTTGCAGGTGGGATTTTTAGAGGACAAACATCTTCAAATTCAAAAAATACATTTCTAAAAGAGAAAACTATCTGAGCTGAGCAGAGCCTACAGGCACACAAGCCTGGGCAGGTCTGGTTTCAAACACTCTGACTCCAACTCAAGGTGCTGGTGTGAAGGTGCTGGATGCAGCTCATTAGCAGAGCCTGATTCACCATCCCTGGGATAAATTTTTCCTGGCATGGTGTCAGGACCTCGCCCACTCCCAACACCGTTTCCTAAACTGGTGTACAATTCACAAGATGAGGGTGCATTTTCCAGTGGCATTGGCATGTCCCATTACAACCTTTTCCTGTGTGACACCCACAAAAGCAAACCTGAAGGTGGTTTAGTAGTAGCTCTATCTGATGGGAAACCTGGGAGCAGAGGAGGGGTTGCACTGAGCATGACAAAGTGACACATGCAGGCCCTGGCCATTGTGTCCCAGCAGTGTGGGCACTGGGGAAGATGTTCTCGGCATCATGGGCAGTGGCAATTCCTGGTCCATTGGTGTTGGCTGACAGGCTGCTTTGGAGGCAGAGCTGGCCAGCATCCTGCTTAAACATGTTTTGGCTGCCAGCATAGGCTGCAGTGACCTTGGGTAGATGTTAAGTGGAGTTGCAAAAGGCTTAGGCTGTGTGGTAATTGTTCCCTTGGTGTCCATCACGCTGCAAAAGCTGATCCCTGTGGTGGATGAGGGTGGCTCACTGGTGGCTGGGTGACACAACTGGGTGTCATGACAGGCAGGAGCCCTGAGACTGGCTCCATCCCCATCAGGGCTGTTTTGCAGCAGCCTTTGAGCATGCAGTGCTTTCACCCCAGTGGACTTCTCCATCAGATCCTACGCTTCTTAGCCTTTCCCCTCTAGCTATTGAAAAAAAACAGTATCGATTCATGGTGCAAAATACTTATGGTCTTCAAGTCTGTGAGCTGCCCTGGTGTCCTCACTAGGGTTTACTTGCACACCACCTTGCCTCAGTGGGCTGCTGTCAAACTTGGCATTGCCTGTCCCTGTGTCCCACGCATTCCGTGGCCCTGCCCAAATCCTTGCCACCCCCACACCACCTGCCCGCTCCTGACCCTGCTCAGCGTTGGATGTCCTTTGTCATCCCCTGGCCCATCCTTCTGCATGGCTGGTGACACACCTGGGACCCACCTTGGGGAGGAGGGGACCTGCCTCTCCCTGCCTGCTAGCCCTGTCTGCTCCTCAGGGCAGGGATCTTATGTTGTTTGCCTCACCTGAGTTATTTTGCAGCAGGCTGAAATTGCCAGGGACAAGCAACAACAATCCTGGCAGACTCTGGCAGAAGGCAGCGTGACCGTCGGCTGACGGGATGGGGTGGTAAGTGGCAATGACAGTATTGATTCATCCCCACCCACGCCAGGATGTGATGGGGAGCATAGGGACCCAACTCACCTTATCACCACCTTGAGCAATCCCTGCTGTGGTCCCAATGTGAGCCCAGCTTGGGGTGGGGGAGTATCAGTTTGCTGGTGGGGTTTCCATGCACAGTGAAGAGAAGTGCCTCCAGCCACATCCAAGCACACCATCCATCTCATTTTCTTAGCCAGCACTAGATGTCATTTATTTTCTTTAATTTCCAGTAGAAGCTTCCCCAAGAAGGACCATCATTTGTGCAATCATGTCTCCTCAATGTGACAAAACACTGAAGCAACTGAGACTTCTGATCCTGGGAGGAGTGTGGGCTCAGAAAGATGAGGGTCAACACCCCATTGCAACCCAAGGATCGGCTTAAAGTTGCAATGTGTTTTCTTGGAATGGGAGCAGCCAGCTCCCACTAGTGATTTGGTGAATCAATCTGGACCTCCCAGGGCAGTTTCTGCTGTGTCAATATGTCCACATATGTTTTGAATTCTAATTCATTGTCACCTTTCTCCTAAGCTCCATCTTCGCTTGCCCCCACAGGCATTATATCCAATGTGACTGCTTGGAATAAAGATCTTGAACCCAGCTTTAAGCATGCCGGCAAACAGAGTCTGTGGCTTTGCACACCCTCTCTCTGACCTTCTGTACACAAAACACCCTGTTAATAATTTTTTGCAGTGTGGGATGTGGCATCTCAGCCTCTCTGTCTGAGAACCCCTGAGTGTTTCCCAAGGAGCACTGCCACCAGGGCGACTTAGGGTTAGGGTTATGGTCAGAACTGTGAAGATGCTTTGCTCCGTGCTCATGGCCAAAGGTGTTTGTAGGTTATGGCTGGAGGGAGGTGTGGGAGCATCCCTGGCAAACACTGCAGCTTCACCCAGGTCCTGCAGCCTCCAGCATCCTCTCCTGCTGCAGCCAGGAGTCAATGAAGCTGAACAGCTTGGACACTGCCACTGCAGATGTCTATTAGTAGATAAATACCCACCAGTCTTCCCTCCCTGCAGTATCACCATTTCATAAAACCCTTTCTTTCTCTTAGTGGTGAGTAGTTTTGTTTTCATCATCGCAACCCTGAATTGACTGGTGCAGTGAGTGGGGAATTAAAGGCATGGTACTGGGCAAAGGTCTCCTGCAAACTCCGTGGGGCCAGGCAGCTGCAGTCTCTGATCCCTGGGGTCATGTGCCCAACCCTGAAACAAGGGCCACTTGTTTGGCATTCACTAGCAGGATTGCGCTCGTCAAAGCAGGCAGCTGGTCTGCTTGCAGCTGAGCGGAATGGGGGCATTTCCCACTTCCCCCTCTGGACCAGGAGAGTGTCTTGTGGGTGTCCCAAGCAGTGCCAGAGGGGGGAACCTGGACACCAGTCAGCTTTGAATGGGCTTGCAAAGGGTTGCTGGAAAGCAATAGAATCAAGTGCAGGTCCTCAGAGTCCACTTTGAACCCCTTGGCACTTCTTTTCCTAGAGTGGAAAGGTGTGAAACACAGCAGGTTTCAATAGGAGCCTGTGCTTGATGGTGACACGGGTGCTCCTACCTTGCTCTAGCCTCCAAAGCATGAGATGGATATCAGAGAAGCATGTCATGACCAGCTCCAGCAGCTAAACCCTCTTTGGGCTGCAGCAGCAGGAGACCCTGGGGCATCAGCAACCCCTTGAAGGAGGGAGATCCAGAAAAACCAAAACCTGAGGAGCATCTCAAGCCTTAATGAATTTATTACAGACACCCCTAAGACAGAAACAGCAAGCTTGTCCTTGCAGCAGGGCATGAACCTGCATCAGCCCCTGCTGGATAGTGTTTTTGATGCTCCATCTTTGGAGCAGGGAAGTAAGGCCAGTTTTGATGCTGCACACTTGAGCCATGGCCTGAAGCAGCTGCACTTGACCCTATATGATGCAATCCCACAAGCCCTGAGTTTCCTTCCTTTTTTCCTATTTTGGGCACATTTTGCCCTCTCATCCCCCACTGTGCTGACAGTGCTGGAGGAAGGCATGCAGCACTTTTGCTCTGCCTCAGCATCCCGTGCACTGCAATGGCTCACGTGGGCCTATTCCCACCACTCTTGATTCAGCTGATTTCCTCTTGCCCAAGGCGTTGACCAAGCTTCTGCTGGTCCTAGGAATCAGCAAATGTGGTGGGTTGGAGTGTTGGAGGATGCCCAGGACCACCACCATCACCCCCACCACTGGCTCTGTTGCCACCGCCAGTTGCCACTGAAGCAGCTGGCTGTGCATGGTGAGCAGGGCTGGAGACAGGCGCTTGGATCACTGCACTGAGCCTGGCGGTATCTGACCTGCATGAAAGTGGGATGAACATCTGTACCTGCTTACTGGTCATGTTTTGAGCATCCTGTAATTAATGTTTGCTCAGCTGACGGCTGCTTAGCGTTATTAGCAGATGATGAGTAGCTGATGTTGTTGATGTTGCTACCTCAAAACATCTAATTTCAGCATCTAGACTGAGCTAAAAGGGCAAGAGGCCAGACTCTGGTGCCAAGACTCTGTCTGGCTCTGCTGCTTTGGAGGTGGCTTCCTATCAAAGCCCTGTACACAGGCATCCCTGCCTTTCCCTGGCAGCCCCAAGATTGGACCCCATTCTAGCCACAATGGTAGGGACAGTACCTGTGTTGGTGCCACAGTGGGACCAGCAGCTCCCTTTGCTGGGCTGAGGTGTGCAGAGTCCCCAGGCCCTAGGAAGCAGGAACAAGCTTGGGGACACAGACACAAGATGAAATTCAGGAGCCTAATCCAAAGACCACTGAAAGTTTATTGTGTGTTTAACTCATCTTAATTAATGTGTATAACACCTAATAAATAACTGAATGTCTGTAAAGGAGCACTGAGTTATCCCACCCCTTTTCTAACACTGCCGAACACAGTCATGAGGAACAAGCACTCACAATGGGATACTTGTTTATTTATTTATTGGAAGGAAAAAGCATTGGAAAAGAGCAACATTTCTGAAGTCTTTGAAAAATTACTTTTTGATTGTGATGAGATTAAAAAAACTAAGCCAGCGTCGTCTTTATATCCTCAGTCCATAATCCCACTGCCACCTGAGCAGCCAGTTTGTATTTTTTTACGAGGTGGTTCTGGACAGCTGGCAGGGATTTGAGGTGCCATGTCCCCAGGCAACACAGTGGCCTCTAGTGGCAACTCACATCCAGCCCTGGGGAAAGAAGTGAACCTTGCAAGTGAACCTTGGGGGGCTGCTTGTTCCTCAGGAAAATTAGCAGCAGACTCCAAATTGCCAGAGGAGAGGCATCACTGCATAGGGTGTGCCATGATGCCAGGCAGGGAACTGAGCACACCCACGGATCCCATCAGCAGGGAGCAGTCGCTCCCGAGATTCCCTCACCACACCCTCCACCCACGGCCCTGGAGACCCATTTAAGCTTGGCCGCGGCACCCAGTCCTGCTCTGGCCCCTGCAGTGGCTGCTCTGCAGTCCTGGCTTGTGCTGCAGGCAGCCCGTCTCCAGTGCCCTCTCCTGGTGGGACATCGGAGCTATGCGGCAGCTCGGTCTCCTGGGTGGACCTCAGCCTCGGGTTGCAGCCTTGTCCCTGCCCCGCAGCTCCGGGAGCTGAGTGTCCTACAGGTCTGTGTCTCCTAAGAGCACTCTCTGTGCAGCCTGTATGCCTAAGGAAAGCTGACTTGTGCTATAATCTCTTTTATAAGGGGAAATACCTTGGACTTTCTTCAACCTGTTCACCCATTTCTAAAAGGTTTGTAGGTCCTTTACAGTTTTGAAATCTTTCTCCTTTTAAGTTTGACTGGAGCTGCCTGAAGGACTTGCTAGTGTATCAGTGTCCTCAGGACACCAAGCTGAGTGCATCTGGTGAGGCAGGGTCTTGAGTGCTGCCTTTAGGCAGAAATCCTGGGAATAAACCATAGAATGGCCTGAGTTGGAAGGGATTTTAAAGATCATCCTGCTCCAAACCCCCTGCCATGGGCAGGGACACCTTGCACTGTACCAGACACAGAGCTCCACCCACGTACAACATGGTGTTGTACACTGCCAGGGACGAGACATCCACAACTTTTGTGGGCAACCTATTCCAGTGCTTCCCCACCCTCACAGTAAAGATTGTTTTCCTAACAGCTAATCTAAATCAGTTTGAAACCCTTCCCCCTTGCCCTGTGACTATCTCTCTCCGCCTTTCTTGTAGGCCCCTTCAGGTGGAAGGCCACAATTACGTTACCCCGAAGCCTTATCCAGGTTGAACAATCCCAATTCTCTCTGTTTCATCCCTCTAATCATCTTGATGGCCCTCCTCTGGACTCGCCTTAACAGGCTGATGTCCTTCTTGTGTTGCTCCGTCTTGGAGACTTTCTGAGAACAGCCGAAACTAGAATTTTTAGTTCATGCTTCCTTTAGCTCGTGTGTGTGGCATTAGCATGACTTAATTCTTTGAGAGAAGTCCCCAGGTTTTACAGGACATGTAGGTATAGTTCTCAGTGATACAGCAAAAGTGTCCTTCCCTCCTGGCTTTATCCTAAGACCTAAAGGACCTCATATCAGGAGCAGAAATGAGCATCAAGTTTTGCACGCGAGTCTATGCTCTCATCCCCTTTTCCTGAGATTTTCTTGCTGCATGTTAGGAAATCTTTCCTTCTCCACCAGAAGGTTTGCCTCCAACTGTCCCATTCCCCTGTGCTGCTGGGAGGGAGGAGTGCTGCCCTCCAGCCCATCAGCAGCAGGATGGAACCCAGGCAGATGGTACACCCACATTTTGAGCTCCTTGGATGTTATGAAGCCCATCATCAAAGAAAATGTGAGGCTGAATCTGGGCAAGGATGGGGCCCTTGGGAGCTCCATCCATGAAGAAAGCCTCATCGATGGGTAGACCCCATTCCCGGAGCGTCTTGATGGCTCGGATGCCCATGTCGCGGCCACTGCGGGCAGTCACCAGGTAGGTGCGGATGGGGGATTTTTCCTGGCTGAACTGCTTGCGCATCTTCCCAAGGTGCATGGCAAAAGCCTTCAGGGGACCCTGGAAGCACAGCAAGACAGTTGACAGTAGGTGGAATATATGGAGACATCTACTTTGCCCGTACAAGCCACTTGTTCCTCTTCCAGGGTTCCTCAGGCCTCTGCAGAGCACAGGAATGCCTGTGGGCTGCAGGACTGGGCAATTTGGGACTGGTGTTGTGCACTGGAGTGCTTGGGAGGAAGGTGAACCTTGTGCTCATCTTAATTCCAAAGTGACCAGGAAGGTACATTCCAGTGAGCAGTGCCTCTGGGTCTGTGTCCTCCAGGGACTTGGACAGCAAGAGGTCACAGCCTACAGAAGGTGATGTTGGGGATAACCTCAACCCTAGATATTTGGGAGCTGATGCTCACTTAGAGGAGACAACAGGCCAGATCCATTTCCAGTGGGACTCCAGATCAGGCCCACATCAGGGACTGAGTGGTGGATGCATAGGGAACTTGTAAGAATTTGTGCTTTTTTGGCTGCTCATTGTAAAGCCCAAGTGGGAGTGATGGCAGAGCCTGTGGCTGCCCATGGAAGGAAGGTGGCATGCTCACCTCTCCCATGGGCACAGCCTCCATCGCCCGCTCATACTGCACTGCCCCCTCCAGCCCCTGCTCCTGGAAGATCTGGTCCGTCTCGTCGGAAAAGAGCACGGCATCCCCGTCGAACACCACGCGGAGTGGGGTGCTGGGGGCCTGCACTTCTTGCTGGAAAACGAGTGCTGCTGAGACCCCTGTGGGACAGAGCAAGGGTCAGGAGGGACAATCCTCCTGGGGGCAGCTCATGCATGGCCAGCTCCTCCCCATGCATCTGCTGCAGCCCCATCCCAGCCTGCCATGTCAGGGCCTCCAAGCCATGGAGCCTTCTGTGAGAGTCAGCCCAGCCTTTCCAGGGCTGTTATGCCTTGATGGGGATGGACAAGGAAGTGCTGCTGATCAGAGACTAAGGTCTGGAGAGATACTGAGGTCAACTAAGAGGCAGTGTGTAGTTGTTGAGGGATAAGCATCCCTCCTGGTGCTCGCTCACCCTGCCAAGTCTAGCTTTAATGCCCACACTTAGCACTCTGTGCTGTGAATAATACAGACTGGCATGTCCATTGATTGGGGTAATTGGCTTAATTAGAGGTCTCTTCCTACAAGCTGCACCCTGCCTGCCTTCATCCAAGGACCCAGACCCCTAGATGCGAGACACTTGTCAAAGCAATGGTGCTTTCAAGGAGGCTCCAGGAATGTGCCGTGTAAAGAAGGAGGGTCCAGGCTGCAGATGGCTTGCTCCTGACCTTGAAAAACTGGCCAGCTGATGTGCTCATACCCAAGTGAATTAACCCCATTAGAGCCACTGGGGAGACTGTACTCCCTCCAATATAGGTCAAACATGTGCTTACATCTGTCTCTGAACACACAGTAACTCTGCACGTACCAAGAGAGCAAATTTCCATGGCATCCTCACAAAGCTCTGGGAATCACTGATGCACTCTCATTGATCCAGGGAGCAGCTATGGAATTGCATCTTTGGTTAGAAAAGCTTAAATGCCAGGCAGGGAATGACCAGCCCATGGCAGAGGTATGGCCAGAATGATGCAATAAAGCATTCAGTGACTTGTGAGAGCATCTGTTCAGCACTGTACTGATAATCCATGCACCATGCATCCCTTGCCCCTGTGAAAGCTTGGGCTCTGGTGTTGCCTTTTGGTACTGAGCTGCTTGGGAAAAGTGTGGTGGGTTTGGGGATGTGGGATGGAGAGAAGAACGCACCTCTCCGGAGGGCATTGCAGACATCTGTCCTGTCAGCTGAGAGAAATAGCTTGACGCTGTGGGACTTCAGGTACTGTGTGGAGTCCTCATCACTGACAAAGCAGAACTTGGAGATCTCCAGGCCTTCAAGTCAGGGGTGAGCAAAGTCTGTTATGGAGCAACATCCTCCTCACAGTCCCCCACTCCCTCCCTGTGTTTGGCATGCTTTGCTGCAAGAGCTCAGGGCAATGAATTTCCCAGTGCTCTGTGGGGAACCTGCCCATGTTCTTTGCACACCTTCTTGCCCTGTTGCTCCTACAAAACTGTGGAGTGCAGTTAAGTATTTCCTCCATCGCTCCCTTAAATGAGCGTTCCTTACGACAGCACTCTGGGATTTATGGGTCTTTTTAAAATAACTGATTTTTTCAGTAGCTGCCTGAGGATGCCCAGGCTGTGCAAAATGCTGCCAGACCTCTTGATGTGAAGGATATGGCTGAAGGGATCTGGGCTCTGCCAAGGACCCTGTACCCTGGGTATGCTCTGGCACCCTGGGCAAGCTGCATGGGGCTGGCAGGAACTTGGCTTGTTTCCAAGAGAACCCTTTCCCCATGATTCCCCTGGCTTTCCATTTGCCACTGATGATGCATGGTGATTCCTTATCTGCTTTGCAGCCTCCCAGGGGAAGCAGGCACTGCCGGGAATGGGTTCCCCTTACCATAGTGCTTGGCACTGTTGATGATGCGCAGTCCGCTCTCTGGGCTGTTGTTGGAGAGCACCAGGATGTCAAAGAGGTTCTTCTCTGACGGGTTGCTCTCCAGGATCTTCTTGTTCACATACTGCACTGCCTGTAAGGACAAGATGGGACTCTTTTGCAGAAGCATGACTGCAGTGGTTTTGCAGGGGGTCTTCTGCAGTTGAGTTTAGTGGTTTGTGCTGCATCTGTCAGCTGTGAAAGGGCTAGCATGTTATGGAGAGCCAGACAGAGCAACCATACTGCATAAGCCATTGTCAGGAGGGCAGGGAGCAGGATACCTCACCAGGGGAGAGATGGACTGGTGACAAGCACAGGTCTTAATGCCCTGCAATGAGGCAAAGAGGCCAGGATAGGCATAACTGCACTTTGTGATGGGAGCTGAGTCTTAAAGCTGGGAAAACTGAGCTTTCACCCCATCCTGCAAGTGTCTGCATGTGCCCCTAGCCAGGTGTGGGCCTCACCTGGATGAAGGCAAAGGCTGTGCCTGGTGGCAGGGGCTTGTCCTGGTTGGCCTGCTGGTGCCTTGTGTACTCTTCCTTGCCCTTCTCCAGGTAGAGTTTGTGTTCTTCCTCTAGGTTGAAGATGGCTCTGGTGGTCACAGCAATGACCAGTGCTTTACTGGGGTCTTTCTGCAGGATGGGGAGAAAAGAAGAGTCAGGGGACAGCAGAGAAGAAACTCATGGAGGTGGGATGAGCAGGGGGAACAAGGCTTCACCAACCAGAGCGGTGGGGTTGGGTGTTGGAGGTATCACCCATGTGTCACAGTTCCTGATGCCAGAGGTACAAAGCCCAGTCTTCATCTTCAGGCCACCAAGGATGGGGTGGCAATTGTGAAACCCTAATCTGTTTGGTAAGTGACACATCCTCCAAGGACAGTTCACACAGAGGGGCATGCTTCATAATTTTGTGGTTTGTGGGCACAATACTGCCATGATCATCTCTTTGTGCCGAGCTGAGCACTGCTGGGTTTCTCTGCACATACTGGTGGTTTTACTTCTCATTTGTGTCTGTACTGAACAGTCTAATAAAGTCTCTGTGTATGTACAGAAGCTGCTACTTTCTCCTTGGCTGGTCCCTTTCCACGCAACTGAATGTTCAGCTCTGCAACTTCTTCCCATGTGGAAATGACATGGACCTCCCTGAGACAGGCCACTTCTGCTGAAACCTAGGCACAAGCAATTTAGGCCACCACAGCTCTGGCTTGTGGTGTGTCCTCTCCTGTGGCGGCATTTCAAAACTTGGTTTAGAAATACAGGATGTGTGTTTTGTAATGAGTAACCTTTTACCTGTTTTACATTGGTGTTTGTGACTGTGCTTTCAGGCTCTGCCATCTTCAATTTTCAGCTTCTAAAAAAATATAAAATTAAATGGATGAGATTATAATATAGCCAATCTAAAGAAGGCGAAGAGTAGAAATGAGACAGGGGACATTCTACCCAACCAGTGGAGTGGCCCAAGTGAACCTACTTCTGCTGACAGCAGCCCTGCTCCAAGAAAAACTGCTCTAATAGTTCCAATTAAATATGTTGGAAAAGTGGCTTTTCAAACACAGAGAATTGCTTTATTTTTCTCAAAGAGTATTTTTCTCTGTATAGAACTGCTGAAAGCTGTTGTGGAGCTCTTTTCCCAGCAAAATAATGCTGTCTTTATAGGACAAAACAGATAGATCTTAGGGGTAGGTTTCTAGTTCACATCCTTATTGCCTTTTTTGCTACTTTTGCTTGAATGGTGAACTTGCATCTATAATGAAGGTTCTCGGGCCCGGAAGTAAGCAGACGTATCCAATATGGATTAAAGCAATACTCCAACTTTATTAAAGAACCTTCTACATTTATACTATTTTTAACAGTACGTGCATAAGAATCATTGGTGCAAATAGATATAAGCAAATGCTAATTGGTCATTAACAGAAAATGCTAAGTCCATGATCTCATCTAGTCTGACTCCAGGTTTCCCACAGCTTCTGCAGGTGTTTACTTTAATGAGTACACAGGGAGTCAGTGAAGGCTAACTCCCTTCTTGCTCTCTCATGAGAAACTTACCAGGCCTCACAAGGCCTAAACTCCCTTTCTTTCTCTCACGGGAAGCTTACAGGGCCAGCTGGTTCCCAACACATCTACAAATTAATGAGTTCACTGAGAAGCTCATTTGCAGCTATAAAAAGCAAGAGTAAGTAGAAATGAGTGGTGAGGGCTTGAGTGCAGGTTGGGACTTTCCTGATGGGGCTGATCTGCCCCACCACAGCCCTGTGCGCCAGCCAGGCCCTACACTGAAGGTCTCTGTGCTAACCCAGGCCTGGCAGATGAAAGTTTTGGGGGAGTTACATGGGTCTGCCTCTGAGGGCAGCTGGATCATAAATCCCATTTATTTTTGTACACCCAGGTCCTGTGGTTTCTGTAACCACTGTGCTGTACACTCCAATTCTATGCACTAGTCAGTGCTAGAAGTGGACCTTTAGGATTCGGCCTGTGGGATGGGAACTGTTCTCATTCCTACCAAGGGGGATCCCATGGGGCTTATTTCCATGCAGTAGCTCCTACAGGTACACTGCAAGGTTTCTCTAGAGAGCAGAGGAAGAATGACTGCTCTACACAGATTGCTGGGAATGGCAAGGGGGTTAAAACATCATTTACCAGTTCATGCCCTACCTGATTACTGGGTTGGGGGGCTGTGCAAGCATAGACCAAAGCCAGGATGCAGTGCAATCGGCAAGTCAGGGCCTCCAGGAAGACTTTTCTTTTGCCCCAATTGTATTTAATTAATTTTTATTATTCATGGACTGCAAAATGTTGCCTAGTCTGGCAGGCACTACACTTGGCTGATGCCAGCCCTGAGAGCCAGAGCCTTGCCATGGGGAGCTCAGGGCTTGCATGTGCCCTCCCTGACTGACCCCGGGGTGGCAAGTCCTGGGCAGGGCTGCTTCCCCAGCCAGGGGTGCCTGGAAAGCCAGGAGAGCTGAGCATCCCTATTTCCTCCATACCCCATGCTGGGAAGGGGTCTCCTCCCAGAGAGTAAAGCAGAGGTGGCAACGACCCCCCCGCCCGGATGAGCAGGGAGAAGCTTTCCTCTGACAGAATCTCAGCCAAGTACTTTTCTGAAAGTCAAACTTAAATACAAAGTGTCAAACGAGCTGAGCAGCCCTTCCTGGTGGGAGAATCCACCTTCTAATTTCTGTTCTCCCAAGCGGCTGCAAATCAAGCCCGACTCCTCCCTTCCACCTCCGTGCCCCTAATGCCCGCAGTGCTGTTCGTGTGCAGACACGCACATCTGCACAGGCACATCTGCACAGGCACACAGTGCCGGACACGCAGGAAAGCATTCCGGGCGGGTGCTGCTGGTCCCCGCAGCTCATCCCACAGCCCCGTAGCAGGGAGCAGATGTTAACACCCTCTCCTGCCCACCGCACACAGACAGGATTTTGCCGGAGAGAAGAGCCCAAACTCACCGCGAGCGCTGCCTCTGCTCCCCCGCCCGGCCCGTCCAGCGGCAGCATCCCAGCCCCGCCCGAGATGCCGCTGTTTATATTTCACCCTCCCCGCGCTGGCAGGAAGCAGGCAGGAGCCAGGATGGGGTGCAGCTCCCCTGGCCGGCGTGCTGGGATTTGTAGGCAGCCAGGTGGTTGGCGTCCTGCCCCGGCCAGACTGCATTTCCCAGCCGGCGTTGCACAGGCGGATCATTGTCACTCGGGCGAGGTCACAGACACAGACACAAACACGGCCAGCCTGGGGAGGAGGATGAACCCTATCCCGACTTCTGGAGCTCCCTGGGGTCCTGTGCTCAGTGCCCGCTCGCTGCCCACAAGCACTGCCGTGGTGTCTGTTTCTGGAGCCGGAGTATTTATAGTCTGCCTCTAGACCCCTCATTTCCCAGCCCCTGAATACATAATGCTTTGAGTTTTGACTACATATAGGGGTATATAAGGATACCTGCACCAGAGTGGCTCACTGCAGGTTGCTGGAATGCAGGGAGCAAAGACTTGTGCAGAGCGTGGCAGGGTGCAGTGGGGGTTCACCACATTTTTCCTTCTTTTTTCCTTCTTTTCAGAAAACCATCTCTCACACACTGCCCTGAGCAGGGGTGATTCTGGGGCTAGATCTTGCTTTTCTGGGTAGTTGTGTGGAACCCAGCCCTGTGAGGCTCACGATGCTGGGATATTTCAACACTCCCTTTCTCCCCAAGGGTGCAATTGTTGAGGATGGGGGCAAAGAAGGAGGTAGGGAAATGGGGGTAAAGGAGGGGAGGAAAGAAGCTGACACAGAGGACCTGCTGCCATCCTGCAGCTTTTCCCTTGCCCAGCCAGGCCACGTCCCTGCCCCACTGCTGGAAAAAGGCCCAGTGCAGCAGCCTGCCTAGCCTGGCTCCTGCCAAAGGAAACCAAACCCACCTGCAGTAAGGCCAAGCAGCTGTTGCCATGTATGGCACCAGGTTATCACCAGCATCACTAAATCTCCTCCCAAAATGTGGGAAGCCACCAGAGTCCTGTGTGGCTTAGTTTCATTGAGATCACAGAATGGTTTGTGTTGGAAGGGACCTTAAAGTTCCAACCACCATGCCATGGGCGTGGATGGCACATACTAGATCAGGTTGGCTAGGGCTCCATCCAACCTGGCCTTGAACTTTTCTGGGGTTGGGGTCAGAACTTCTCTGGGCAACCTGTTCCAGTGTCTCATTACCCTCTGAGTAAAGAATTTCTTCCTAAGATGTAAATCTCTCCTCTTTTAGTTGTCTCTAGCAAACAGCCTGTTGAAAAGGCTACAGATATACTCAGCTTTTAGTATGCCTATGCAGATCCCCTTTCCCTGACTGATTTTATTGGGCATATTCCCTTTTCCTCCATCATCATAATGCATTTCTCCTGTGCATCCTCTGAGACTGCCACTTTAGAGCAGAAATTCCCCACAGAGATTTGCTGCAGCATCATTCCTGCAGCATCTCCTGCTCCTGGAGATGATGCTTCTCTGATCAGCAGGAGTGCATGGCACTTGTGAGCAAGATTGTGTTTTGGGTCTCTGAGGGGCAGATCCAGCCCCTGTCCCACAGCTAGTCACCTTGTATGGCAATGCCTTGGTGGTCATGTGAAAATCTGGCAGGACCGGTGAGCCAGGGTTGTGGGGCAAAGCTGGGACAGGTTTGGTTTCTGGGGTATCTCCTCCCACGACTACGTCAGACATCAGGCACTAGCAGTATTGCGTCTTGCTTCTGGCACCACCCCAAATTTATGTGGTGATAAGGCAAGGCAGGTTTGGGGCAGACTTTGCTGAATTGGCAGCAGGGGAAGAACTTTACAAGCATAAAGTTACTGCAACAGGGTTGCCCATGAAATTGCTGCTGGCTATGTGCCTGGTGCTGCTCCCATCGGAACGTGGGGGATGAAGCCATGCAAGCAGTATCCCTTTGTCCTATCTGTCCTCCCTGCAGTGTTGGAGCAGGGCATTCCTGTTCATCCTCACTGTCACACATATTCCCCAGGCCCTTACATGGTGCATGCCCTGTGGGCCAATAAGCTGGGCTCCTCGAGTACAGAGCTCACCAGTGATGGACGCAGTCATGCATCCCTTGCAAATGTCCATTCCCTTGGGCTAAGAGCCTGCAGCCACACAGTCCAGCCCAGCAGAGATAACTCAGAGAAGCGAATTTCCCAGTGCACAGTACTGGGCAAGGATGCCCATCAACTTCTCGCAGGTAGGAGGGCAGGTTTTGTTTCCTGGTCCAGCAGGGAGTTCCCCCTGGCTTTTTGCCTGCATGAACAGTGCTTGGGTCAGTGGTGAGGTGGGGCTGACGGAGTGCTGAGGCCACCCTGTTCCTGAGCTGGCAAAGCAGACTTTCCGGTTTCGGCTGTGCAGTGCAGCCACCATCCCTTCTGCACCCTCGGCTCCACACCTAGTGGGGTCCCATCTTGCCCCACAGCACGTTCCTGCCACACATGGTGGCTTGACCTGGAGCCTGCGCATCAGGGAAGGGAGACCAAAGCTGCAAAGGATACGTGTCGGTAAGTCTGGGTTTGGGAACCCAGTCAGCATAGGGTGGGAGTGAGAATCAGGGTTCTTCCAGCCACTTTTCTAGGAACATGGATGCTTGATGCTCCTTGCAGACTGCCCACTCAGGATACGCTGCCTCTCCCAGACTGCAGCAAGGTTGTCCCCATCATTCCCAAAATGGTGGCTGAGATCATTCTGCAGGGCTGGGATGAGGATTTTTTTAAACCAGGGCCACTGTTAGACTAACATGACACAGCCCTTGGCAGGCAGAAAGTACTGAGACACCTAATTCTGTGTGGTGGGTGCCTGCTAAGCTGTGCTGTTGTGTCCATCCTTCACTACAGGCTGAAACTGCAGCCCAGCACCTCTTAAATACCCAAGTAGTGCTTCGGGTGTCCAATGGCACAGACATCCCAACTGGCCCTGGGCAAAGTGACTTAACTTGAACCTCATTGTCCCAGCAATGATGTTGCAAGAATGACAGCAGTTCTCACAGTCTCTCCAGCCCTATGCCCACATGCAACAAAACTCACTGCTGGAAAAATAAAAGGCTCTTGCTGGCTTTGTGGGCTCAGCAGAGGGAAGTGCAGATGTGATTTCTCCCCAGGACAATCCCCATGCAAGGAGCACCTTGGGATGGGCGGAACGTGGGCAGAGTGCAGGCAGAGAGAGGTGATATTGACTGCTTGAGCAGGGACCCACTCAAACGCTGGGGCAGCCAAGGCAAACAGGCACATACCCCACATATAGCTGAGTGCCACCCTCGCTGTGATGGCTGCAGACCTTCTCACCGTGCAGCTGGCTGCTGGCACACCTCTCCTGCTGACACAAAAGGAATTTGGCTATGAGGAAGTGCTCATGCTAGAATAAGAGCCTTGCCGTGGGGAGAGCAGTGCTATAAACCCACCCTGCTTTAAATCTGAAGCCTTTGCCTAAGCTGTGTCAGTGTTTCCGTGTGCACAGGTCGGGATCACAGGCAATTTCCAAGCCAGTGTGACCCCAGCCTGGTGCCACCACTGTCACGGGCCATGAGGGCACCAGCTCTGCTGCAAGCCCAGGAGCCAATTGTCCCACTCCTCAGCCCTATGTGAGAGATGAAAATAGGCAAAAAGAGTGTTAGCTAATGATGGGGCTTTTCTGAAGCTGAGTGAACCCGGCCAGGGAGGAGCCAGCACAAAACAGCTCTTGGTTTTTGTCTCCTACAGACAGATAATTCCTCTTCTTAAAAAAAAAAAAACGAAACCCAGAAAACTCTCTAATCGTTCCCCCTGATTTCTTCCCTTTCAGAAAGCAGGTTTGCAAGGATATGAACAAGGCTGTATGCGAGGGGTCGGCTGGCACAGAGCCCTCCCTGCCCGCGGCTCCCTTCCGCTCCATTTCACACCTCATTGCCAATGTGGCCAAGCCCTAACCGCTTACCCTGGGCTCTGTGTTTTAGTTGTGTTTGCTCCTGTTAGAGCGCTGGGCCACGGGCAGCACAAGTGCTACTGGAAAGGAAATCCCCACCCTGTTAATTTTGCCTGTGTCTCCAGATCACCCCAGCCATGGCAGTGGCAGCCAGGAAAGGCAGGACTACAGCCTCCCCACATGCCAGCATCACCACCACGGCTTGGCCAGGTTTTCTGGACAGCTGGCTTATCCGAATCCCATGTGAGTACAGCAGTTCTTGCCCTGCTCTCTCAGGCAGCATTATCTGATGGGGCTCTTGGACTCTGAGGCTGAGACTGTGTATCCACTTCCCTCTTTCTCCAAATCCCTTTTCCTAGTGGGGTCCATCAGGGAGGGAATGCTGCAGAATGCTACCATGCTGCTCCAGAAGCGCAGGGCATCCTTGCTGCCCATTTGGGAAATAGTCTCCAGCTGCAGCCTCCCTGCACGAGAACTGTCTAGGATTACAGAGGCAATTTTGAAAGCACCCCTCCTTAATGCTGAAGCACCAGGAAGGGGTTTAAATGCGCTCCCTATGTGTTGCTTGGTTTTAATTGTTCTGTCCAATTTTGTTCCTCAAACACTGCACCAGTACCCAAATGGGCGCTCATCTCTGTGGCTGTGGCAGTGGCCATTCTTCTCGTCCTCTTCCTCATCTGCATCATCAGGTGCTGCTGTGGCAAGAAGAAGCCCAAGAAGAAGGAGAGAATCAACGTGTGCGGAATCAGCAACTCAACCACAGCCAGCCTTGTGCGTCCTGCTTTCCCCTCAATCCCACCTCCCTCCTCCCTGAGAGATTTCCTGCTGCACTGTCCAGTCCCAGGGATGGTGGAAGCATGACATGGTGGGGATATGGATGAGCACATCCTGAAGGTAGTGTTGCTCTTTGCCACAGGTCCAGCCGGAGATGGAGGACCTGGAGCGGGGAGTGGAGCAGATGCGTCGAGGAAAGCTGCAGTACTCCCTGGAGTACAACTTCCGCACACAAGAGGTGGGGATGCTTGTGGCCATGGCACAGCAGGGAAACAGCTTTGCTCTTGCATGGTCCCTCTTTGCTGCCCACTGAGGTGGACCATAGCCTCTTCCATCTGCCTGCAGCTTGCCAGCTCTCATGCCTGTGTGGTGTGAAGGTGTCTTCACCGTTGCACTCACTTGCTTCCCACCAAGCCCCCAGTTTTCTGACCCTGTCCTCCTCCACCTGGTGACCTTGTGCATCACTCCTTTCAAGCTGAAAGTTGGTGTAAAGCAGGCAGTGGACCTGAAGGCCATGGACAGCGGAGGCACATCTGATCCATATGTCATTGTCTACCTAACATCTGATATGAAGAAGAGATATGAGACCAAGGTTTACCGCAAGACCCTGAACCCCATCTTCAACGAGAGCTTTACTTTCCAGGTAGGAAACTATGGCTAATGACAGTTGTTGGTCCCATTAAGAGTGTTGCATACACACTGCTCCCTGGACAAAAACTTCTCCAGACAGGAAGATGCTTGTGCTAGCAGGATGGGGACATGTCAGAGAGAAATACCTGTTATTAAATTGGCTGCAACATTTCATGGGGCAGGGCTGCCATTAAGGAATGAATCCTGGCTTTTGGGTCCTCTCCTGTAGGTACCCCAGGCAGAGGTGCCTGAATCCACACTGGTGATGCAGATTTACGACTTCAACCGCTTTGCCAAGCATGACATCATTGGTGAGGTCCGGCTGCCCCTGGCCAGTGTCAACCTGCAGCATGTCATCGAACAGTGGAGTGAACTGGCAGCGGCCAGTAAAGTGGAGGTTGGTCCTGTTGGGCAGGAAACTGCCAGGAGGGATGTACTGTTGCTTCTCTTGCCACCACCCCAAGAAGCAGGCACTTAGGGGCAGGCATGAGAGTGGGGGAGACTCAGGAAACCTGGTGCCTGGTGCTATAATCCCAGGTGAGCTGGCTCCTCTGCCTGGTACTAAGTGCTGGCATCTCTCCATCAGGAAGAGCAGCTGGGTGAGATCTGCTTCTCACTGCGCTATGTCCCCAGCACTGGCAAGCTGACGGTGCTCATCCTGGAAGCCAGGAAGCTGAAGCGGATGGACTCTCATGGGCTCTCAGGTCAGCAGGGGCTGCTTGGCTCAGTTCTTCCTACTCCTGCCTAGGCCTTAATGATGGTACCAAGAGCTGCAAAGCCTTGAAAATTCGTGGTGTTAAGACCTGCTTCCTGCTCCCACCACCATACCCAGACCTTGACTTACTTCCAGCCTTTCCTGGCACAGGTGCTCCAGCTTTGTGCAGAGCTGGAGGTATCTTCCAGAAGGAGATGTTGTGGCTGGATTGTATAGGGAGCTCGTGGCAGGAGGAGGTGAGCTCCAGGATGGCTGGCTCACCATGAGGAGTGACAAGTGGGATGCCGTGCTCTGCTTGGGAATGGCTCAGGGAAGCTGTTTCATGGCTGAGCTCCTCAGTCAAAAATTGTGACTTGTGCCAGCTTTCCTCAGATCCTTGTGTCCTCTCTCTCCTCAGATCCTTTTGTCAAGGTACATCTCATCCTCAACAGGAAGAAATGGAAGAAGAAGAAGACAAGTGTGAAGAAAAACACATTAAGCCCTTACTTCAATGAGCTGTTTGTTTTTGAGGTGCCTTTCAGTCAGATCCAGGTGGGTTTCCCTGCAGGGCCCAGGGCTGAGCAGGTCCCCACTGCATCAAACCCCCTCCCACTGACCCTCTTTCTTGTGTCCCTCCCAGAATGTGGATGTCGTCATCTCTGTTTGGGATCATGACAAAGTGACTAAGAATGAGCCCATCGGCAAACTCTTCCTGGGCTGTCGAGCCACAGGCAACCAGCTGCGGCACTGGTCCGACATGCTGTCCAACACACGCCGGCCCCTCGCTCAGTGGCACATCCTGCAGCCCCCAGATGTGGTTGACAAAGCCCTGGGACTCAAGTCCCACCTCAAACTGCGCCTGGCCTCCAGATAATGGGGGTCTCCTTCTCCACCCAGGGAGCAGGATGGTGGGCTTGTGGAGGAGTGAGTGGCTTCTGCTCAGCAACAACTAGATGTGTTGGTCCCAGCTCGGTGTCAGCAAAGAGGTGACTGGGACTCCTTTTGGCCAAGAGATGGTCTGCCTGCTGGTGCACCTCATGCCCTGTGTAATGCCTGGGGTGGGACAGCTTGACATCCCAGGGCAAGGCTGGACATGGAGCAGAGGATTCTACAGGGGATAGCATGGGTGCAGGGGCCAGCTCATCCCAAATGCTCGTGGGCTGTGGGTGGGGGGGAAATACACAGAGCTTCAGGCTCATGCAAAAACACCGAGTCCATTGATATTTATCAAGCAGAGGGTTGACATGATGGTGGCATGGGTGGGAAGTTTCTCTGGTTGTGAATAATTTGGCAAGAGGGGTGTTCTCGGAAGTTCTTTATGTATCCTGTGAAGGCTTTTGATCAGTACCCAGATCTTGAAGCACCTAAGAGGCTTGAGAGGAGAGAAAGAGTACAGATTGAGGAAGGTGTTGGAGACACAGGACTGGCTCTTTAGTGCCTCTGCAATGTGTGCTCTGTGTCCTGACTAGAAGCTAAATGAGAGGGCAAAATCAGCCACTGGTTGTCCACATGACTTCACTCTTAGCTCATTCCCAGCCCATGATGATTTGTGCACTCTAAGATGTGACTCAGGCTGTGGGACTCCTCAGTGAGCATCCCCATGTGCCACAGAGATAAAGATGCACAGTGTCAGCTCCATTCACCCCCCATGGACCTGCAGTAGTGGTGCAGCAAGGTTTGCACTTCTGGCCACTGGAGATGCTGCCAGGGTGGAGGGGCTGAGGCTCCCACACTCATACTGTGATCACACTACCCTGATAAGGCTGGGTTGCAGCCCTCTCATCACTTCTGGGAAGGTTTCATGTGATCTGGGAGGTTTTTGTGGCCACATGTCCTGCCCTGCCCTGCTTTGTGGGGGCAGGGTGAGGGCTAAATAAGTAAAGATCAGGTCTAGAAGGATGAGGACATCAGAGCAGTGCTCCTACATGCTGCTGATTATGCTGCAGTTTGGGGTGACTCAAGAATAGCTCCTCTGAGCCATCTGCAGGAGGAAGCTCCTTGCACTGGGCTAGAGGATGAGGGAATTGCCTTTGCTCTAAAATACTTCTGCTATAAAGCAACCATAGCACACACAAGATCTGGGCTCATATTGTGGAATTTTGGCCCAAAAGACAAAAGTCCTTTTCGCTACAGGGAGCTGCAGGCACAATGCTAATAGCTATTGCAGGGGCTCTGGAGGGCAGAGAGCCTGGTGCATTAATGAAAAGCCATTAATATTAAAAGAGCAGTTAATCTGTGATTACCCAGAGCTCCACAGAGTGACTATCCAAGAGTTAAACAAACACGAAGCTGAGGAAGATTATGAAAACTCTCGATAGAGATTAATGACCTGAGCTTAACCATAAAAAGCTGCTGTGTCTGCTTCTTGATAAATATTCTCTGGGATTTGCCATGTCTGTGAGGAGGGAAGAAATGACAGGGTGGTTTTAAGATGACTGTAACAAGTGAAGTGTGGCTTCTACTGGGGAAACAGCATCTGCTGGCAGCCGCTAATGAGATAGGGGAGGAAATCAGTCACATGAAAAAGACTTGTAAAAGGATGTTTTAAAGCCTTAGCCTTCAGTCTAGAGCAGGCTGTGCAGAAGGGAACATCTCTGAATGGGGTTTAGGGCCCCAAATCTATTGCCAGATTAGTTTTTGGTGATGCTATGTGGTGATTTAGGGCCATGCAGGACCCAGAAGGGCTTTTGGAGGTGGTTGGAACAGGCATTTCTTTCTTGTGCATGTACGCGTGTGTTTTCCAGTCCCCCTATTCTGAAGTCATAAGCCTTGGGGTTCACTGCATAATTTATGGGGCTGGGCATAAAAGCATGTGCATATTAGTCCCAAAAGAGATGCAGGTGAAGAAGGTGCAAGGACATCCCCTCCTTGAGAAACATTACCCCCTATACGAGTGCCTGCTCCTTCTCTCTCCAGCTTTGGCCCTGCTCAGTGCCTGAATTGCCAGTGGTGAGCAGACGTGGTGAGGAAAACCTGTGGTGGTTTTAGAGGGAAGGCCAGGGAACCTGGAAGTGAGCGCCCAGGTGGGCTGGCTCTGGGCAGCCTGCAGTGAGCCCCGGTGCAATAAAATTCAGCAATCCGAGTTGTTTGTTCAGGAGGGAGAGGCAAGTGGGTGGGGATGTTCTCCACCCAGCTCCAGTTTTTAACGCAATGTGAGGCTGCTTTTTCACTTCGTCATCGCTTTTCCTTCTCAGTATGCCTTGTGCGTTTACAAGAAGGCTTTGAGCACTCTCCTCCTCTGGCAGGATCCTCTTAGTATCTGCTGGCAGCTGTTTGAAGCACGGCTGGTGGATCTGGGCTTCATTTCATGGCTAATTTCACCCAAAATGAACACAGCCTGCTTGGGAGCCTGTTCACAGGAAGGCAAACAGCCCTATCTTGTGTGCAAACCGCCTCCTTTTCACCTCCCTGTGGCCTTGGCAAGGCTGGTTGTCTCTCATTCTCCAAGGCCAGGTGTCTGAGCATCTTCTACCTGACCAATGCTGCTTGTGCATGTGGAGGGTGGAAGGTGCAACAGGGACATAAGTTAAAGGAGTGGGAAATCAGCCCTTCCTCAGCTTGTGTCTGCGCTGGATTCCTGTATCTGCATCTAGAGGGCAGGGCAGGTACATGCTCTGAGCTGGGTCTCTCTGTCATCTGGTCTGTGGCCCCCATTAGAGCCTCACCAGCCAAGGTCCTTCTTCTGGAGGGAGTTTGAAAGAGGGAGAAAAAGCCGTGGGAGAGAAACCACGGGCACAGAGCCAGCTGGTAGCCAACTGGTGGCTGGACGCTGTGGGTGTCTGAGTGGCTTTTTCCAGGAGGCAGGAGCCAGCCTTTGACCTTGCACCTCAGGGGCAAAGAGAGTTTTGCTGGTGGGTTAAGGGGTGCAAAAGCAGGTATCCAAAGCCAGTCTGCATGGTGCAAAGTGCCCAGGTGATGGGTGGGGATTTTGTCATTTTGCATTTAATTAGTAGCTTTGCAGGTCGGTGGCAAGGTGAAAAGCAGGGCTTCTGCCAGGCAGAGGTCTGTTAAAGGAGACAAGAAGTAATGAAACTTGAGGTGTTTCCTATTACAGTTCATAATCTCAATTATTTACATCTAGATCCAAGACTTCTGCCCTCTAGAAGTCCCTCCCAAAGTGAAATATTCCCACATTCAGTGGTTTTTATGGTATTTTTCCCTGCACTTCAGGAAATCAGATAGAAGTGCTCCACAAGGAGAAGGCTGAGCCTCATATGTGCTTGTAGCCAGTCGTCTGCCATGAGACAAAAATGATTACAGGCTGTCATCATTCGTCCTGAGTATGGACTGGCTGTCCTCCAGCCACAGATTTTTTTGGCTAGTCTTAGAGTTTTTGAGAGCCGGAGGGTATCTAAGCTCTTGTCACTAGGAGCAAGCATGCCTGTTTTATAAATATTCCTTAGCTAGCATCTTTATTTCTTGCAATTTTATGGGCAAAATGTGTACTTTGTCATGCATGGGTTTATTTTTTAAAAGCTCTAGCTCCTGCCTTTGCATGGCCTTATGCAGGTTTGCAGCTTTATCTTTTAAAGCACATTTGTTGTTGTTTGTGTGTTTGTGTAAATATATGAGGAAGCTTCCCAGCTCAATACCCAGAAGCAAAGTGAGAGGATGACTGGATTTTGAATGAAGCTCTTGCGAAGGAAGGGGGGTCCTGGCAGACACCTGGCTATGCCATGAGCCCAGGGTTTTCCATGGGAGGCTCTTAGTGTGCAATGGTGGAGGTTTGCAAGCTGAGTGGGAGGAAATGCAGTACCCCTGAGCTGGGACAGTCAGTGGTAGAGTCAGGGGGCAGCTGCTGGCCCCTGGCACCCTGGCACCTGCTGGCCCCAGCACCCTGCCCTTGCCTACAGTAAAGCATTGAGGCAGAGAGGGGAAACTGCTACAGGATTCTGGGTGACACAGGGCAGGAGGGACAACTGCCATTGGCCAAGTGGTGTCTGGGAAACTGGTGGGAAAAGGAGTGCTGGGAGAGCCTCCCTGCTTGGCACTGGTGGGAAAGGGGTGGAGGAGACAGATCATGTCTGGGTATTGAAGTCTCCAGGGTGCCGCATGGAAGAGAATGTGTGAAGATGGGAGCAGGGTGGGGGAGAGGAGAGCAGGAGGGCTGTGGGATGCTGTTCTGCTGCCTTTCAGGGTGATTGCTTCCTCCTCTGCCTCATCCAAGTCTATTGTGGATACAACTCTCAGTTTCTGAGAGAGATGCAAGGAGCCCTGTCCCTATCCCTATCCTTATCCCTAGTCCTCTTTCCTGAATCCCTTTTTCCTACTTTTCCTCCCCCTTTTTCCCGCTCACTTTTTTCCAGTCCCTTTCCCCTGCCCTGACTGCTGCTAGGCCTTTTGTATCTGGGACTCTTCTTGCCCCAAGTTGGGCTAGTTTTGCTTCTGGCTACAGAGGTATTTTTTACATTTCAGTGCACCTTGCCCTGCCATGACCAGGAAGGGAGGAGGGTCTTTCTTGTGGGGTTAGAAACCTCTTGCCCCAAACAGTCTTATCCAAGGAACAGGAATGATAATGGGTATGCGGAGGTGCTTCCTGAAGTTTGTGGGCAGACCTGGTAAAAACAGGTCCATTTCTCCATAGTTCAGGCCTAGGCAGGATGGATCCAAGGAAGAAGCAGCACAAGGATTTCATAGCTTTCATGCTGCTGGGCAAAAAGTGCTCCCCAAAGAAATTCGGCATTACATGTGAGGGGGTACCCATCAGTGATGACTTGCTGCATGTCAACAAGATGGGAGTTGCTCAACCAGCCTTGCTGACTTCACACAGAGGTGATGAAACCCCTGTGGGCACTTATTGCCATTCAGTTTGAGCAGAAACAAGCACGAAGTCAGTTGGGAATAGGAGTTCAACTGAGCTGAAAAGAGGCCTTGACCTGCAAACAACCCAACCCATATCTTACTTTATGTCCTGTGAGCAATGTCTGGGAAAGTGGTAGGTTTGCAAACAACTGTTTCGTCACCCTGACTTCACATGCACATTGCAGATATCCCTGTCTGAGCCCAGAAAAGCCTCTGTAGGAAATGGGCACTTAGAGTTGTGAACCAATCATTGTTACCTTAGGAAAAGAAACATTACAGCTGTGGAAGAGCTGGTGAAGCCTATTGCCTGTGAAGCAGGTACTTATCTCAGGTGGAGACCTGTCCAGTTGGCATCTGGTTTTGCCCTGGATGAGTGCATTTTTCTCTTAACTTATATAAAAGTCAGTGCAATGTAGACATAGGAGCCTGAATTTTGTCATGAAGGTTGTCAATTAAGACAGCCCAGTCAAAATACTTCACCTTGGTGTTTATGCTGTATGCGACAAAGGATGAGTTCACATCTGCAAAGGCTTCCACTGAAGGCTTCTCTGCTTTGGATGCACTCATCCCACATCACCCCTGACTTTTGCACATCTGCTAAACTCAGGTCTGGCTCCATAGGGGAAAATTCATGTCTCAGATACACCCTGAATTAATCATCTAGGGATGTTCTTTAAAGATGTTCAGTGGGGTTGAGTGTTGAGGTTTCCCAGCTCAGCCCTCTCGGACTCTGAGCTCATCCCCTCCCTTCCCAAGCCTGACTGAGAAGTGCCTCCAAAAGACTTTCAAGAGACCCACCTCTTCACATTTGTCTTATCCCATGGCTCTCTCAGTGTTGTGCAGGTAGGTGAGGCTGCCAAGGGTCTTCATAGCTGACAGCTTTTTTAAAAAATTAGGTGTCTGGGGTCACATAGCATTCAAAAAAGCCAGTGTGTTTGAAATGAATAAATTCTGGGCATGGCTTTGTAGGGCAGTTGCTGACCTTGGGGAGAGAAGAGCTTTGTGATTTATTACTGTTTTCTTGAGCTCTATAGCCATTTACTATTTTATTTATTTATTTAAAACTAACACCATGTTCTTGCTGCTGCTTTGTTTTGGCACAGAGAGCCTAAAAGACCTTTGGAGAGCAGGGACACGTTTCAGACATACTCACTTGAGCACACAGAGGTCTCAGCTTGTTCTCCAGACACGTTCTGGGTCATGTCCTAGTCTTAACCAGGCTTTGAGGATGTGCGTACACATGAAGGATTGTGATCAGGTGTCAGGTCACTTCAGTAATACTATCCAGGGGGTAGCTTGGTGGGAATTCCAGAGGGATCACCTCCTGGACACATCAACTGCCGAAGCCCTGGGCAGCCACCAGGGCTGGGCAGAAGTGTTTGCTTTCCAGAGGGCTGCCAGCTTAGCCTGGGGTCACGGAGAAAGGGCTGTGCTGTAGCAGAGTCCAAGACTTCTGGTCCTGGAGAGAAGTGGGAAAAGCTTTTCAGAGGAGTTAGGTGTGTGCCCAGGGCTGAGCTGGGAATCTAGTGATCCTAACCCTGGCTATGAACACAGACTCTCCATGGCTGGAGACTGAAGCCCCTGTGTGCTACCATGGTCAGAAGGGGCTTCATCCAGAGGGGTTTTATGCCTCTCCCTAAAGCTGCTCTTCACCACAGCTTGAAATGCTGTCCTTCCTCCAGGCTTCATCCTGTAGTGAGTCACAAACTCTTCCAGCAACCCACACAATGAGTGTCCCTCTGGAGTTGAAGGGATCATTAAAATGCCTTGTTTCTCTTCAAGGCCAGTGCTTATATCAAAAGTATCCTTATGTGACTACTTATGCATGTCCATATGGAGTTGTTCTGTTCCTACAGGCTCTTGTCCAAACTTGGTGATGAAAAAAATGAAGTGAATGAAGAGACAGGTAGGGATGTGGTGTCCATAGTCCTGCAACCTGGCAGGATACTGTAGTCACTCTGCTTAGCACCATCAGCAGGAGGGGACGACTGCTCCAGAAAGGTAGCACCTCACTGCTGGCAGAGTGGTCTGCACATCCAGGCAAGCCTTTATAGCATGTCTATACCTGTCCCAGGGAAACAGGATAGCTAGACATTTGGGATGGTTATGTGCAAGGTCTCCAGCACTTGTAGTGTCTCTAACTGCTGCTCTGGGCAAAGCCAGCTACCAGCTCATGTCTCCTCACATGTGCTGCTGGAGACACGATTTTCTGTGGTTTCATCAGTCCTTACCTTTTTTTTCTTTCTTTTTGCAGATGAGAGCAGAGAGGCAGGCCATAGCATGGGTTCCTTGGTGCAGGCCCACAGATTCAATCCCACCCCTGCTCCTCCCCTGCCTTGTCCAGCAGACTCCCCTTTGAAGGCCAAGATTTCCAGTCCTTTCTTGCTCTTCTTGCCGCTCTTGTGGGGCTCTAACTCTGAATCCAGCTCTCTTACACATGCCAGCTCCAAGAATCCCTCAGGGGGAGCTGGAAGAGAAACCCAAATCCCAAAGAATCCACTGGTTAGAAACCTGTGTGCTACCCCTTCACAGGACATGTCATCACTCAGATAACTGACTGCATCTACCTGGGGAACCTCATTGCCATCTGCACTGGGCAGATGCACTGGCAGCATCACTTATATGAGCCACCTGCTCAGCCACCACAACCTGAGTGTCATCCTCTACATTGCCATGGGGAGGGTTCAGGTCACACCTCAAGGCTGGCATCCAGGCTTTGCTTCCTGGGGATTGTCATGGAATGGGGCAAGCCTGCTTCTGGGACACCAATGAGTGTATCGAAGTCTTACAGCAGAAAGGGAAATGTGTCCTCATTCACTGTTGGGAAGGCTTCTCTCTAGGTCCTGCTTGCATCGTTCTGTAGCTGATGGTCAAACACAATATGAGGCTGCTGTCAGCTTATGAGATCATAAGGTACCTGCTGAACGTCAAGGAGTATCATCAGGACCTGTGAGTTTAGAGCCTAAGGGTGTCAGCATCATGTGCCTGAAGCATTCCCTGTAAAGGAAGATAGCATGGAGCTAAATGGACAGGCTGGCTGTGTTGTTCGGCAGCAGCCCTGAGTAGGAACAGCCAAAAACCTTAACCCCATTACATGGGCAAATGAGCTGACTGTAGCTGTGGCTTATATAGGGCAGCATTGGCACCAGATGTAGACGTGATAGCCTTTCTTTGTAGAGTTCCTAGAGGCTGGTGTTGGCAGAAGTAGAGCATGGGGAACATTTTACGGATATACTGGAAGAAAGATACCCAAGTATGAACACTGCACCCACTCCTGGCCCCTGTGTAATACCCTAACTTACACCTTATATTCACAGAGCTGAGCACCTCTGAAGGACTTGCCTGGAGCTTCCTTATGTCTTCCTTGAATTTTTCTGCAAGGAACTTGTTTATTCATCACTCAAACATTTACATAATTCCTTTGGAAAAACCCTCTATCTTTCTTAATGTTAACCATAGCTTCTAATTTTGGCATGCTTCTGTTTTTCCATTCTTCCTGGTCCTCAATGTGTTTCTTCCTCATGACATTTAAGTCTGGTGCCTCTCTTTTTCCGGGGGAGCTGCTCTACAGCTTAACCTCTGTGCAAGGCAGCTCCATGGAAAACCTTATTCAGACTTGGAGGCTTGACCTTCTGCTCATCCTGTTACCATACCTCACCAACCACTCCTTCTGTATCCTACAAACATATCTGTTGTCCAGAATTTTTCTCATGGGATTTCTTTCTTTGAACTTCTTTATTCAGCTATTTCAGACCAACACTTCCTTATCACAAGGTGATGCCTGAGCAGATGTCATTTGCTGTGCTGCATGCCTGGACTCCAGGAGGTCCAGAAAGCCTTCATCTCACAGGGCTGAAAGGAAACTCCTTGACTGTGAGGAATTTTTGAATGGAGAACTCCCCCAGTTTTGATTCCTCCACCAAGAGCTGAGCTGCTCTCTGGAGGACCGATGGGCCAGCATTGGCCAAAATGTGTGTAGCTGCAATGTTTCAGAGGGACAAATCCTCAGTGGACCCAGTCTAGTCCACACTAGGGGTTTTTCCCTTCTCTACCTGCTATCAGGGCAAGCTCTTGCAAGACATCAGCTCTTCATGGGTATCTGCAGCACTAGCATGGTGCTAAGGGTGGTGAAACAGGGAGCCTTCAGCAGGGGATTTGCCGCTATCTGTATAATTTCCAGGGAGGTGCCTGGAAAATATTGACAGGGCAATGGCCAGATCAGCCTAAAAAACCCCAGCTGGAAGAGGAGGGAGTGCCTGGGCTGGGGGAGGAGGGCAGGAGCTGTTTGGGTCCCTGTCTCCATGGGATCCCCTACACAGACACACTACATGTGCTGTGACCAGGGCTGGGGAATATTTCCAGCTACATTTCCACCTGTTTCTCCCTCAGATCCATGGCGATATGGGTCTGGGTCATCTGACCTTTCTTGCTGGCAATGTTGGGCCCCAGGTTGTTCCCCCAGGCTCTGCTGCCTCTCCCCAGCCCCTGGGCGGCTGTGAACCTTGGAGCTGCCCACAGCTCCATAGGCTTGTTTTTTAAAAAACCTGAGTTGTGTTGAAATATTCACACAGGGAGGAGCTGCAAATATTTCCCATGTGAGGGAAATAAGTGAGGTTAAAAGAACATGCTAATGATGGATGGATGGATCATTAAGGGATTGCTCTTGCACGTGCTGTTGGCTGTGGATTTTTGGGGTGCAGGCTCTTCCTTCCTTCCTGAAGGGTAAAGCTGCTCCTAAGTCCCTGGAGGTGAACTGAGCTGTGCCTTTGTCCATGGATAAGCCACTGTGTCTCCAAGGGGAAATTTTTATTAGAGGCCTTGCGGATGGACGGCTGTGTGCGAGAACCTGGGCTCCCCACAACCTTGAAGCCATACCTATTGTGACTGGTTGCTGGTGGGAGGAAGGAGAGCAAGGCTCCCGCCTTGGCACTTCTGAGGAAAAACACCTCCCCAGCTCCTCTAGGGTGCCTCTGCTTGCCCACTCCACGGATAGAAGATGTTCTCCTCCTTCCCACCCCTCTGTCCTCAGGGGCTTGCCCTCTCCTCTGGGGTTGCCTGCCTGGCCTGCCCCAGCCAAGGGAGGTGCACAAGGGACTCTTGCACATCATTGGTCTGAGAAGGTCTCCATGCCCTTAAAGAGAAGGTGGATTTTCTGCTGAGCCACCCGAGAAGCCCTTTTATACCTCCTTAATCAGCCAGCTGCCTGCGGCTCGTCTGTCCATCCTGTCCAGCCAACGGGACTGATTTTCTCCTCCAGACTTGGGTGAGCCTTTCTGCATATCTTTTAATTATACAGCTTGCTCTTAGGGGTGATGAGGGAGCAAATTTACTCACCTGAGTATTAGGGATATAAATACCAGGTGAGGGTACTTACTGACTTGCTGGGAGAAACAGAAGTACTAATAAAACTTGCTTCATCCTTTGCCTGTTGGAGAGGGTCTGTGCAATGGAAAGTCTCCCTCTGTCTGTTCAGTGAGCTTCTTTCTTTTTGGTTTTATGCTTTCCCCTCCCTTAGCTGGTTCTGCTCTCAGCTTGAGTGGCGAGGGCAAGCGGAGCCACAGGCTCCCTAACACTGACCTCCCTGGGGCTATAGGACTTGGGATCCTTGCCTGCGGTAACTTGGCAATACCCCCTACTTACACCTCCAGCTCCCTACCTGGCCCTGCAGTGCCTTTCTCCTGAAAAACACCCTCAGACATCCAAAATTACAGTGACTGACATCCAAATTTACAGTGTCCTCCCCCTGGAACAGGTAATTTAGAGCCCAGAGGGCAGGCAGCGAGCTGTAGCCTGGCATTGTCCCCTTGCTTTCCCGGCATCGCTGCTGCTAAAGTGGGTGAGTGTGTGCAGGGCAGGGATGGAAGTAAAAATAGCCAGCGTTCCTCACCGCCCCATCCCTCAGCTGTAGCTCAGCCACCTGCGGTGGCTTGTGCTTTGCATCGCTCCGACCTCCCTGAGTCACGGGGCTGGCACCAGGGAAAGGCTGCTGTCCCAGCAGACAGCTGCAGCTCCTTCTGCAGCTCCCTGGCCATTTTTAGAAGCACTTTTCCCCCCTCCTCCCTAAAGTAATGTGATGGGCCTGCACATTTTCCAGTATAAAGTTTCCTTGGCGCTGCAAGCTGTGCCTCCCGCCTTGGGCATGAGCCCCCGTTAACACTTCACCTCCCAACAGAGCCTCCCAGGCCTGAAGACATTTGCATTTCAGGGGCTTCTCTGCTCTGCAAAGGACTAACTAGTCCTAGTTTGGGCTTGGCTGACACTCCCGCATCATTCCATTAGGAGATGCAAGCAGGAGATATTGCTCTGATAGAAAAGTAAAATTCTACTTATGTGGAAATAATTTACAGCAAAAAGGTGCTCTTCCATCTCTTCTCTAATATGCTGCATTGTGCCTGTAAAATTTCCACTTAAGGGATTTCCACGTGCAAGGAATTGTCTGGGGAATCTCTTTGTGCCTTTACCAACTCAACCACAACTTCCTAACCTGGTCTATGTCCCCCGTGCTGAGGTTGCTGCAGCTGGCTCCCCTGCCCCACACAGTGGGTGCATACACTGGCAGCAGCATCCTCTGAAGTCCTTCCTTGTTACCTGAGGTCACTGACAACCCTTTGCAGGTTTTTGGGTATTTTTTGTTCATGAAGTGAAGCAAGGCTGCATGGTAAATTGAAGCAGTAAACTGAAAATAGCTTTGGCCTTTTCTTCCTTCATTGAATAAAAGGGTTTCCTTGGGGTCAAACAAGAAACATAGCTGCAGGAGTCACTGTCACAAATACCTCTTTTTCTGGCCCAGCCTAATGTGGTCTTTTCCAGAGGTCCCCTGATGCTGAGGTTTATCTTGCTGTGAGGAGGCACGTGTTTGGCTCTTGTCTACAAACAACAGCCTAGTTCCCTTTATGATGAAAATTTGGTGAAGTTGGGAAACAAGAAGAAAAAGAAAACTTGTTCCTCTTTTTGATTGCTGGAGGAATCTTGCTTTGTTTTTGAACGCAAGGAAGTGACTACCAGCATGAATAATTATGAACTATTTTTCTTGCTTTTCATTTCAGGCTCACAACCACCTAAACCAAGATGTCTGAGTAAGTTCCCATTTTTCTGTCTCTAATATATTGTTGGCATTTAAAAACTTTTGTTCAACTGCCAACTTTTTATGTTTGTTAAGATTCCTCTGCTTGTTTCCAACTAGGATCCTAACTAACTGCCTTTTTCTCCTCTTTCCCTTTTCTCTTCCTTCCTTTCTTTGTCCATCTGCATTTCCTGAACAGTGAAGAGGTAAGTGTGTCTTGCTGGGGTTTCTCCTTTAGTGATGCTCATTACTTCACCAATCCTCTCTAGGAAAATCAGCTGCTCTGTGTGTAGGAAGAATGGTTCATGGCAAGGCTTTCTTGCTGATTCCTCCTGGTAAATATGTCAAGGAGAACAAAAATCCCTTTTGAAAGACTTTTCTTTCTCCTGCCTTGGAGTTAGATGCTTTTCCCCCCCCATTCCTGCTTCCCTAGCCGGCCACGAGATGGTGCTGGAAAGGCGGTGGTCCAGATCCACCTCTCCTCTATCATCCATCCACCATCCAGCCCTTGGCCTAGCATCCTCTCCTCCTTCCCCACATCTAGCACTTCATCTTCTACCCACTGAGCACTGCCAAATCACTTCTCAAAGGCAATCCAGTCAGACCTGGATCCAGGGGAGCGTGAGCAGGGTGGAGGTTGGATTCTTAGCAAATTTTCCCTGGCTTGTGGCAGAGCCAGGTGGGGCTGGAGGCGGCTGGAGAAATGCAGGGGAAGGTGTGGGAGGATTGTTCGTGGCTTTGTCACTCCACATTTCCTCTTAGCAAATTGCTCCATCCTTCATCTCTGCTTGGCATCTCCCCATATGTCTGAAACACCACAAGCTCAAGCTTGTTGTCACTGAGAGAAAAGAGAAAAGAGGATGTCAGGGACACATAGAAACTCCACAATATGGTGCTTGTGTCCAACGGGTTCTTTTATTCCTCATCAAACCCAGAGCTTTCAGCAAAGGCTTGGAGGACACTCTTTGCTAAGATGCTAGTTTTCAGATGAAGAATAAACCCTGGACTAACAGCACTCAAAGGATCTGATCATCTGCTGGTTAATGGTGTGCTGCATCTCTGAACTGGATGCCTTTCCTCTACAGAGGAGGACTGTCAACCCCCTTGCCCTCCTCCCTTGCCTCCAGCCCTGTCAGGAGAACCTTGGCACCACTTGCATATGCAAGACATGTCAGATTTTGTTACCTTTTACTCTGCACATCCTTATCCACTTCCTCCTCTATGCAGCACAGACTCACACCCAAGTGCTGCTTTCTACTCCCCACCTCTCAGTGTATCAGATGTGGTGCATTTTGCCTGTGCCAGCCCAACTCAGCCTTGCCTGGTCTTCTGGGCAACATGCTGAGGAAACTGCTGAAATGCAGAAGTTGTGGCTTCTTTTATAAATAGGAGTCCTGTTGCTGCTGTTCCAGCACATGACAGGTACAGAAGAGAAGCCTGTAGTTGTGTCTGTCTTCCAGTTGTGATGAACCCTCCCTTCAGCATCACTTGCACTGGGTCTTTTCAACTCCAAGGAATTACACAGCCTTCATGTTCTCACCTGCCTGGTTGTCCTTCTCACCAAGTGTCAGAAGGACATGTGCCACGGACTGCTCAGAAAGATAGCCCACAGCTCCTGAGTGTCCAGAGACACTGGGGCCATTAGCTTGAGCTCAAAGTAAAGCACATATCTGAGAGTAAAGGAAATTAGAGAAAAGGCTAAAAATCCCAAGAAGCCAAGTTTGAAGTTATATTTTATATGCATATTTTCAAGTTCATCAGCCTTGTTATCTTTTCCTGAGGCACTTTGTGGGTTTTAGCTATCTGAGGTTGGCAAAGCTGGGTTCAGCAGGGAGCCTCTTCCTTGAGTGCCACTGATATGGGGACCAGTTATATGTCAAGCTGTCCATCCTGGCTGGAGCAGTGCCCTGGCAGGGCTGCAGGTCCTTAGTGGACTGTGGCATTGCATGGGGAAGGGCAGTGGAAAGGGGAATGGGCACCTGATAACCTGCTTCTCTCTTGTTTCTTTTACTTGCAGAAAAAAAGGAGGGCAGCCACTGCCCGTCGGCAGCACCTGAAGGTAGGTGATACTTCTGGGGCTGTGCAATGTGTGTCCTGCCCATCCCATCTCCCATCCGAAGCCACCCAGCTCTCAGTACTCTCCCTACTAGAAGAAGCCATGATTCACAATGTGGGGGCCTCCCACCCTACTCTTTACTGGATCCCACCAGTATCACTTGCTTGGAGATGGTGGTATTGATGGGAACTCCCCAAGCAGCCTCTCCATCAGGACTTCTACTCCCTTATCAACCCCTCTTCCCTCCTCCTTTGCCTCTACCCTGCACTGACCATTCTCCTGCTGCCTTCCAGAGTGCTATGCTCCAGCTTGCTGCTACTGAAATAGAAAAAGAAGCAGCTGCTAAAGAAGTGGAAAAGCAAAACTACCTTGCAGAGCATTGCCCTCCTCTGTCACTCCCAGGATCCATGCAGGAACTTCAGGTAAAGACTTTTTTAACCCTTTCACAGTGCTGGAGCAGAAAAGATTTGACTCCATCAATCAGCCTGGTGGATCTAGATTGATCTTCCCATCTTGACCCTCCTCTTCTTGTAGCTGGATGGATGTAGAACTGGCTTTAGAGGCAGATGGGGTCTCTGCAAAAAGAAAGGGGTCTGCCTGGTGTGCAAGATGTGTTTCTGATGATGTGTTGAGGCAGTATTTGCATGAAGACAGTAACAAGGAGATTAGGAGCTGGCTGACAAACCACCCTTTGACATCTGGTCTCGACCCCACCTAGTCTTCTGGACTGAAGTCTTTCAGAGCCAGAGCGATTAGGAGAGAGGAATCATGTGTGGATCCCAGCAGTCAAAATCCCTGTCTGCTTTCCTCCCAGGAGCTGTGCAAAAAGCTTCATGCCAAGATAGACTCAGTGGATGAGGAGAGGTATGACACAGAAGTGAAGCTACAGAAGACTACCAAGGAGGTGAGTTTCCCCTGGAACCTTCAGGGAGTCTCCAGCTCATTCTCCATGCCTACCCACACTGCTTGGGTCCATCTCATGAAACCCATGCCCTGCTCTCTCTCTGACCCCCTCATTTCGTGCCCCTACAGCTGGAAGACTTGAGCCAGAAACTCTTTGACCTGCGTGGCAAGTTCAAGAGGCCGCCCCTGCGCAGGGTGCGCATGTCCGCTGATGCGATGCTGCGGGCCCTGCTGGGCTCCAAGCACAAGGTCTGCATGGACCTCCGAGCCAACCTGAAGCAAGTGAAGAAGGAGGACACTGAGAAGGTACTTCTTCCCTCTCCCTTGTGCCTGTAACAGGAGCTGATCCCCATTCTTCAGCGCTCACACCTCCCTGTGTGATAGACAGGGTTGAGAGTGAATCTTTCTCCATAACGTTCTTCCTGCTCAGTATTTCCTTCTCTGGCACCCAAGATGTTGAAACAGGAGGGTGCAGTCCAAAAAGATGTATAGCATGGGTGGAACTGGGTTCCTCTAGCTGACCTGGGGGTTTCCATGGGTGTACAGATGAGGGGCCCTGCCCAGGTTGGTTCTTACCAACTCATGACCATCCCTCCCCCAGGAGAAGGATCTTCGCGATGTTGGTGACTGGAGAAAGAACATTGAGGAGAAGTCTGGCATGGAGGGCAGAAAGAAGATGTTCGAGGCTGGCGAGTCCTAAGCACCTGCCTCTCCACACCTGTCCTCCTCTCCGTGCTGTCCTCGCTGCCCTGCCGGGCTCAGGGGCACGGACTGGGTGACCTTTCTCTCTGGTTTTGTGAAAAGCTGCATCGTGGCAGCAATGATGTAAATAAAGCTTTGGTGGGAGAGGTGGGTGTTGCCTGCTTGGGTGACCAGACCCTGACTCATGACATGGTGCCAGCAGGGTCTGGTGGGTGTTGCCTGCTTGGGTGACCAGACCCTGACTCATGACATGGTGCCAGCAGGGTCTGCCCCCACCAGTGGGGGTTCTGGTGGGAACAAGGGAGGCTTTGACAGGGGCTGTGCTGTAAGGAGGGGGGACCTCTTTCCTATTGGTCCCCCTCCAAAGCTGGGAATGCTCGTGCTCTTCCCCAGTGGCAAAGAGACAAAAAGATAACAGTCCAAGCCCCACAAGGTGTTGTAGAACCTCAACTCATGACAGCATCAGCAGGAAGCCGTGGGCAAGGAGCAGAGCCCAGAAGGGAGGAGGGGGGTGACAGCTGCAGGGCAGAAGCACATCCTTCGTCTCTAGTGGGCTTTGAGAGATGTGAAATCAGGACAACCTTGACAGCACTTGTGGCAGCACCCTGGGACTGTTGCAGCATAGGGGTGCTGTGGTTTAGAGTTGCATGGGCAGCTCCGGGAGTGGTACCTCTCCTGTCATAGCAGGGAGGTCCATGCCCCCTGCTTTCCTTTTGGGTTAACCCAGCACTTCCAAGTTTCTAGCTGCCAACAGGTAAAACCTTAAGTCATTCTCAATGGTTTTTTTTAAAAAAAGAACAAACAAAACCCCTCCCAAATTCACCTTCCCTCTTCCCTCTCGCAACCCCCCAAACCCTCAGCCCATGAGGTTTCCGGCACAGCTCACTTCTGCTGAGCACAGGAAAAGCAAAACGGTGGCAGCACCCTCGCACTGGAGCTGTCTGTGCGGCTGCCGTGCCAGCCAGGAGAGGAGATGTCAGACTCGGAGGGGTGCCAGGAGGGTGCAGAAGGTGTGAGCCAAGTGGGAGATGAATCCCCTGGGGAGACCGAGAGGTGAGGTTTGGGGACACGACAGCTGCCTGCCCGTCCCGGGATGCTGGGAGGCTGGGAAACAGGGAGGGCAGTGGTGGGCAAGGAGGATGCGCAACCAAAACAATGATGACCCATGAGAATGGAATGGGTCAGATGTTCCATTAGGCTTTTGACAAGCTTCTCTGGGTAGCAAGAGACTTAGATTTCCTAAAGGTCTCACCCCCTTTGAACTTCAAAGCTCTTGGGAGGGGGCTAAGCAAGAGGGGACTGACAGCTCCAGAAGCAGGCAAGCTCCCTGAGGGGTCTGGTGACCTGGACCTGCTCCACAGCTGAAATCAGCCCCATCTCTAAGAGCAGTGGGTGGAAATCAGCTGCATCTTCTCCTTGCTGGGCACATCAGATTTCTTGCAGTGTGCCCTACGTCTCTAGCCAAATTAACCTGGCAGTATATCAGCCTAGATGCTCTAAAGATTTACATCTCCCTGTGCCTTTGCTCCGCTTTATAGCTTTATTAGCAGAGATTGTAAAATTGGGGTCTCTTCACTCCCACACAGACAGCTTTCCATGGGGGTTAAAAGAAGACAGATCAGTAGCAGACACCACAATCTCTCTGTGGTGGAGGCAGACAAAGAGAAGTTCGGCCGAGGTGCATCACCCAGAAGTATTCAGATTTGGACTGGATTCAGCCTGAACATCCAAGGAGCTTAGGAGGTTGCCTGATTTTTCACCTCCAGCTTCAAAGCTTGCATTAGCATTTCTCCCCAAGGCTTCTGAGAGCCAGCATGGTTAATGTTGACAGGAAAAAAAACCCTTGAGTGACAATGAGAGGAGAAAGGTGTGTCATCTCGTGTCATTAGAGGTTGCACTGAGTGTTTCAGATGACACCTGACAGCAATTAGCCTTGGCTGAAGATTTGACTGCAAGCTTCAAAAGGTGCTGAAAGGCTCTGTACATGACTCTCTGCTGAAACAAAGGGAAGCTTTGGCTTCTGGGAGAGCACAGGGGTTTCCTCAGCACTGGACTCTATTGATTCCCAGCATTGCCTCCAGCCTGGCTGTGCCTCTGCTGCAGGCTCAGCTCACCTTGCAGTAGCAAGGAGCAGATGCTGTACTTGGCCCAAGGCAATCAAACGTTCCTGCTTCCCTCTTGCTGAAGCAGGTGCAGGTACATTGGTGCAGGCAGGGCTGCTAGTGGGGTTTGCTGGTGGGGCAGGGTCAGCTTGTTCCCCTTTCTATTTCCTGCTGGAGTTTCTGCTAAATAAGAGGCTGTCTGGAGGAGTCTGTTCTGTAGCACCCAGGCCCTTACAGCCTTTAGAAACATGTTTTAAAAGAGTGTGTGTGAACACTGACAGGAGGGTTGCACATCCTTTCCTCTAGCTATGTGTGTTTTAGAATCTTAATGAAATTTCTTAATGAAATATGAAACTTGATGGCAAATGTAGCGAACAAAAATAAGTTCCTATTAGTTTTAAAAATACAAAGAATTACTTTCCCTCACAAATTGTGTAATAGTTTCATGTGCAGCTCTAAATTTCTCCTGCTTTTACTTGTGCTATTTAAACACTTGCTAGACTAGTGATTTCCAACCCAAAATGGAGAAAGGAAGTGTTTACTTGCTGTTTGGCACTGCCTTTTCTCACCCTGTGGCTAGCTCAGCTCTCTGATCTCCTCTCCTTGATGAAAAAGCTCTTTTCAAGCTGACCTGTGTATGGATGGAGTCAGGACAATGTTCCTAAGAAAGCCTAAAGTATGATGGAGGTGTGAGCAGTGAGTCTTGTGATGGAGCTGCCAGGAAGGTAAATCCCAGGGCTCCTGGTTGCAAATGCACAGTGGGGGTTGCTGGAAGAAAAATATGGGTGCTTGTCTATTTAACCGTGCCCAGTGTATATAGAAGAGGAGCTTGCATTAGAAAATATGCTAGAAGTCTTAATTTGAACACAGCCTACTCTATTTCCCCGTACAAACTGGGACATGCTGGCTAAGTCCTGCTGATGACAGTGTAGCACTACGTAAACCAGACTGGTGTTATGCTCTCTTCCATGAACTGGAATTGCTATATAGGAAACTGCTGCAGTGAGCCTTCCCAAGTAAGTGAGAAGCTGGGGGGAGCTCTGAGGCGGTGGCTGCTTGTGTTGTCCTGCCCTGACAGTGGGAGGTTGGGAGCCCAGTCTGTATTGGGTCTGTTACTCAGAGTGCTCTCCATAAAGGTCTAGAGGCTTCATGTAGCCCCTGACCTTAGTTGCTGCGCCCATGGCAGTGCAAATCCCTACAGCTTGGGCTGTGCTCTGCGGGATATCTGCACCTGAGAGGCAGCACAGCTCGTGTGACAGGTTTCTTTTGTCTGTGGGGTCTGAGACAAGATTGGCTTTTCCCAAGTTCCATTTCCTTCCTTCTGGGGTTTCCCACCCCATGAGCTGCAGGCAACCCTTGACAGCCCATGTATGGTCACTGCCTGGGGAGAGGCTCCACCGTGCCAGCAAGCCCCAGGCGTTTCCTTGCCATGTCTATCCCCAGCTGTCTTGAATTCTCCAGATCCTTAGAGGATTCTCAAGGGTCTTTGCTGAAATGACTGCTGTTGCTAAGTATACCCATGGTTGGAAGGAGGTTGTCTGGGAAAACTGATACTTGAAGAGTCTTCGGACCCCTCAGTGCACTAGATTCCTTGGGGGCATGATGGAGGGATGGCTGATCCCTGCTCAGGAGTAACTGGTCACGGTTTGACCCAGCTGGGCTCATTAAAGTGGAAAAATAGTAGGGAAATGAAGAGGGGAGGACCAGATGGATTATTTAATGAGGATGGGTTATACTTATGGTTTCCAAATTGGATATAGGTGCTCTGGCAGTGGCATTAGGAGTAAAGAACTGTCTCTAATTATAGGAGGTATCAGGTGCCTTTACTGCCCTTTTCTCCTTGAGGGGAAAAAAATAAATTAAGCCTGGCATGCCTTGCTTTGCCTGGCCTCGCCTTGCCTTGCCTTGCCTTGCCTCTGAGCTTATTTTGCTACTTAGAGCTGTGGGTTTGGAGGAGTGTGTGTTAAAGCAATGGATTGCCCAGCAGCTTTCATTTGAATTTTACCTTTTTTTTTTTTTTTAAACACAGAAAACTCTCTGCTGGCTGGAAGGCTGGCTGTTTTAAAACTCTTGGTGTGTGAAGTCTGACTCTGAAGCTTGTGGGAACCCCTTGCCCCTGGATTTCGTAGGGTGAAATTACTTCAGAGGGTTTAGGGCTTTTCCCAAAATCTGAAAACAGTTTTCCTTGCAGTGAGTGGAAGGGCTAGCTGTGTGGCAGGAAGTGCTTAACCTTGGCATGCCCTGGGAATCCTGGGTCTCTCTGCTCTGACCCTCACTGACCTTGTTAATCCTGCCCGGCCGATGCTCTGTCTGAATCCCCTCTTTGCATCCATCACCCCTGTGACCCATGTGCCCAGCTGTGGGGTCTGCACAGTGGCTGAGCTGACTCCTGAGCCTTGGTGCTTTCCCTAGAGCTGGGCTTGTCCAGCCTGGCTGCTCCCTTTGTCGGGATACTGACTGGCAGCTATACAGACCACCAGGCTAGGAGGTGCTCTGAGATTTCATGAATGTCATATTTTCATGGCAACAGCTTTTTCTTTGCAGGGTGCAGATGTCCTGACTCAAATATTGTTGCCCAGGCTCCAGGAGGCATTGGGGTGACTGCCAGGCTCCTGGGACTGTAATCTGGCTCTGACTGACGGCAAACCTGCAGTGGTCCTCAGGGGATCAGAGGAAAGGCCATAGGGATTTGATGCTCTCACTTCCCCCTCTCCATGCAGCCCTTCTGGTACAGTCCAGCTATGCAAAACTTCCAGGGAGGGATGGTGCCCACTCACCTGGAACAGGTGAGGGAGGGCTCTGCCCCTGCAGCTTGCACAGCAGCTTTGACCTCCTGTAGCTGCAGTTCCTGTTCCCTTAATATGAGTCCAACAAAATCCTCATCAGGCTGAGTCTTTGGGCTAACTGAGGAGGTACTTTGGTATTCTGTGAAGCCAAATGCATGGGGAATGAGTTCTCATGGGGTGGTTCTGTTCTGAAGTTCTTCATCAGGAGAAACCTTGAGGATGTGCATCAATGCAAGGAATACACGGGGTTGTAGTTGTATGATGGGGCCTCAGGTTGTATTCTGGATCATGGTTATCTGGTATATGGGTCAAAAATATGTCCTAGGAGGTGCTGCACATTCTGGGAAGGGAGCTGTCCTGCATGGCATGATTGTGCTATGATCGATACTAGAGGAGCACCTCCAGTGCCCAGCCAAGGTCAGGGTGTCACCACTGTGAGTGCTCAGTGCCTATCCTGATGGTCTATTGCTTCAGGGAAAAGAGGACAGGTTAACTCTACTGCAAGGCTAGACAGCTGAGGTTGAGATATTTAGGAAGGGGAAGTGATGCCCTAACTGTAGAACTTGCCCACTGTAGATTTAGTACCCAGAAGAGGTAGTTTCCTACTGGACCTGTGTGACATCTGCCAGGCCTTGGCAGCTGTTTTAGGTAACCCAAGGCATCATCAGTGCTGCTTGACACCTATGTTTAGGTACCTGAATTGCACCCTGATTTCCCAGTATCATCTAGGAAGCAAAGGCCACTAGTGGGATTTGAGCCCTGCTCTTCTGAGACTTGGCCAGGTATCTTGGCATCCTCAGCCTGTCTGCATGTTCCACAGAGGCTCAGTGATGAGTGGGTTAACCAGCCCTACTTGGAGCCCATGTATGTTTTCGTTGCCAGTGTATCCTTCCTAACACACACCAGATGTGTAAGGCAGCCATTGGAGTGTCTTAATCCCAGGTTTCAGCACTCAGAGTTGTCTTTCTCAAGGGCAGGTCTGCAGTGGCTTCCACTCCTGCAGCCCACATCCTCTGCAGGAGAATTTGCAGCAAGGCTGGGTGAAATATCTTCTGTTATTTGCTACTTTAAACAAGTCCCTCCTGGGATGGGCTGCTGGGGCTTGCAGCAGAGCTGATGCTGACAGCTCCATCTTCAGTCACATGAAGGGAGTGTCAAACACAAGAACTACTTGGGTTCACCCAGTCTCACAGGAGCAGTGGTGGTTCATAGCAACCTGGTGCATATGGTAACTGTCTGAAGAATGCCTGGGTAAACAGGAAGACACATGAGCAAAGCCAGCTGGATTTATTACTGAATGGAAATGGCAGTCCATGGGCTTCTGTTAGCTTGGTTGGTGACTTGTGACTTCCACCCAATCGTCTAAAAACTTGGGGACATCTGGGAGCAACTAATCTCAAATGTGCAAGACGCGACTTAGTTGAAGCTCAGTTTATTTGGATTTCTCTTTCTATTGCACAGATGTGTAGGCCTAAATGCTTTTGCCATTGTACATCAGCACCACCCCTCTGCCTTCCATAAAGCTGTGGCAGTTTGAATCAGCTGGAGGTATTTGCTTCTTTTGCTTACGTGTTCATTTTGAAAACAAATTGTTAGGGATTAATTCTGCATTGCTAAGGAGCCTCTCTCCCAGCTCTAGGTATCTGTTGCCTGCTGCAGCTGAATAGACAGTATGTGCAATGCCTTTTATCAAGTCCTTGCCAGATAGTTTGGAAAATATGATCTCTCCTTCTGCGCTTGTGCATGCTTGTGCTTTTCTGCTGCAGAAGCAGTTTCCTTTCCAGCGCAAGCTTGCTTCAGAGCTATTAGCATTGACAAACCCTGAACTATTGACAGACCCCAAGCAATCACGGCTGCCAGCTATTTGGGAGGGGTAAAGTTCTCCGCAAATAAAATTGGTGACAATAATAATTTCCTCTTAAAATAAGTGCCTCCTTGCAGTTGTCATGTAGCTTTTCCTAACACAAGCTGACAGCATTGTGCTCAAGCTGAGCTGTCTTGGAGGGCAGACTAATGTGATACACAGACTATGCACCCCTGCTCTGGTGGGACTTCTCCCTCCGTAGGGTGGCATTTGTCTCTTCTGCTGCAACTCCATGCCAGTTGCCATCTTCCTGCATATAGCCTTAGCTGCTCTTTGTGCAAAAAAAGACCTATTTTAGCTTTTTATTGGGCCCCACTTCACAGAGCCACGTGTCTTCAATCTTTTTGGATAAATGAGGATGCTTTTGCGATCCCTTTCAAAACAGCTCCTGTCTTTTGCCCAGCTTAATGAAGAAGGCATGGATGGATATTGGCAAGCTGATGTTAGATGCCTTTCCCAAGGACAAGGAGCAACTTGCAGTGAGGGTATAGCTTGGAAGCAGGAACTGTTGGACAGTGCTTGGGAATTCCTTCTTATCCATTTAGTCTACTCTGGCCCCAACTAAAGTAACGAGCCTGGCAGTGTAAAGTGGAGATTAATTAATGGTTGCTAAAACTGCTTGTGTTGCACAATGTCGTGCCACATCAGAGCCTCAAACCAGCTGCAGATGAGCTAATAAGTTTGTATTGAGCAGAAGCTGTATTTTGCTTCTTGAAAGCTGTGTGGTCAGCTGAGCAGCATGGCTTGACAGCACTGCACTCATGCAAAGGGTACTGTCGTAGACAAAATGTGTTGCTTGGCTTTGGGTGATGCTTAAACACATCACACAGGTGCCACCTGGTGAAGGAAAGTGGCACCTCTGTTACAGGTTGTGCCACTCTTATACCCAATGTGGGAGGTGTCTGAAGGTCACTTGCTGCCTTCAGACTGCCCATGCAGTCCACCTAGACAAAGACCACTACATTTATTTTAAATAGACATTCAAATTTCAAATGCATTCAGCAGTTTTCCAAACCTTGGTGAGCAGACACTAGTGACAAGGCAATGTGATGTTACAAGAAGGCCTTTTTTAGACATTTCCTACAGTGTCTGCTGGGGGAAGACAACCTCTTGGCAGCAGTTGTCTATAGCTTATCCATCCTGGCTGGACTCCTTTGTCCTGCTTTTTGGTCCCGCAGTGGAGAAGTATCCCAAAGAGATGGAGTGTGTCCCCTGGGGGCCAAGAGTTACCCTCCTGTCCTGTAATGACCCTCCTGCAAAGGATGGGAGTGTCTTATCTGCAGCCATTGTTTTGTCTTCCTGTCTCTTTCCCAATGGCTTTGTTGATTTAACCTAATATATAGATAAGGTGCACAGTATCAATAATGACTTTGGCTTGACATGCTGGACCAGCTGCACTCCTCGAGGGCTTGGCTGAGTCACTTGGCCTTGCTCTGGAAAACTTGGATGATGGCTCACTACAGTGGCTCAGGTGATGCCTCACTATTTGCACAGCACTTAACACAGCAGGGGCTCAGATCTCCTTTAACTATGCTGGGCTACCCAGTTAATGCTTCTCTCCTTCCCCTGTTTTTAAATCCATCCTCTCACTGATAAATTTTAGGTTTATGAAAATACCCATTAAGTTCCCTAAGGAGAGTCCCTTCTCCATTCTGTGTAAGGGTGAGAGGTAGCAGTGGGGTAGAGGAAGAAGGATGCTCCTTCTAGATCCGGCTTCTGATGCCCTCTCATTTCTGCCTCTTTGGATGTCATAGGAAGAAAGTCATCATTGAGCCCATGCCAAATATTTCAGACTTAATATGACACAGTGTTTGCTGGCTCTTTGGACCCAGCCCACAATTATACACATTCTTCATGATACTCCTCTGAGTGCGTGGGCCTGGCAAAAGCTCTGAGCCAAGACAGCTCCCGCCAACAGCATCCCCCTGAACACCCATAGGGTCATACATTGGCTTGGGAATATCCTCTCCTGACTCATGGCCAGGGCAGAGGAAGGCTTGCTGGGGAGCATCACTGGGACTCGATTCCTTCCCCTGCACTGTGAGGTCATTGCATAGGCAAAGTGCCCTGCCCTCTTGGCAACACACTTCTGGCACTTGCAATGATCTGTTCTGGTGTGAAGGAGACAACGTGCTGCTTTTGGCTGCTAGATGTGCTGTTTCCTTGGGATTATCTCTGTCTGCCTGTTTTGGTCTCTCTTTGGCTGCCCAAAAATGAGTGCTGTCAGACTATGCTGGACTGAATTAAGTGGGAATTTGGAGTGAAGGTGAGGTGGGCAAACCCTGTCTATCAGGTGAATGTGTAAACACACAATCTATGCACCTGATGTACCAAATGGTATGCCCAATTCCCCTAAGTTGGGGCTCCTGAGGCGCTGGGCAAATGCTGGTGTCTGCCAGGCTGCTTTCAAACTGGGGGTTGCATGTGCATGATGAAGGGAGGGTGGTGAGATGTTAGGTTAGGGAGAGAGGTTTGTGATGGCAGAGGGAAAGATACCTCGCTTAAAAAAGACAAACCAGAGACCCTCCATCTACTCCACTGTCCTAGAGGGGCTGCTAGTGGAAGCACAGCATCTCCATCTGAGGCAGGACTCTTAGTCCTTGCTGAAGATGTGAGGCTGTTCCTGCAAGACAATCTTCTTGTCGTGGGATCCCACCACTAACATGCAGGCATGGACTTCTGGAAAGCATGCTGGCAGGTGATGGCACTCAAAAAAGACTGGCACTCACAGCAACTGTATGTGGGGGCTTATCCTGACAGTGCTTTAGATGCCAGCAATACTGGAGAGAATTGCTTGGACTGTATTTCCTCACTAGCAGGACTAGAGTATTTCTGCTTCTTTTTTTTTTTTTTCTTCCCTAGACCATGTGTGAGCCTTCAACTGATTTTGCAACTAGTCCTACATAGCAGAATGATTGTGTAATTAATGGGAACTGGTGCAGCCCTATCTCTCTGGGACTCTTGCCCTCTTTCCCACAGAGATGGAGACAGACTAATTCTCTCTCCCAGCATCTCACCTTCTCTGCTTTCCCTGCTGCTGAGAGGAGCTTTGGGAAACTCCCCAGTGCCATGCAATGTTTTCCTGGGTGCTCCAGGCATCCCAGGTCCTACTGCGGGGTGGAGAGATTTATGGTAGCTCTCCTAGCTTAAACAGTGCCAAAAAATAACAGATGAATTAATTCTTTGGGGTTTTTTTCCTGTGTTCACTGTACTCCTACTCACTTCCTGCTGGGACCAGGAGGTTTGTTTCTGTGAAAGGATACAAACAGCTGTGGGACTGATGCTGACCTTACTGTTCTTGTATACATGGTGTGACTCAGACTGATGCACGTGGGCTTGGCAGTGAGAGAGAGGAGAGGGGACCAAAGGCTCCTCTCTACTGCAAGGCAATGGTGTGGGATTTCTCCTGCACTGATCTTTCTCTGTGGCCCTTTAGGCAAAGCCTTTGTGCCTTTGAGTAGTAGGTTTACATGGTCCCTGTCCCACAGAGATGGGGACAGTGACTCTGTCCGTGTGTCACTTGGTTTACATTTCCTTCCCTTCTTGCAAGCTGTGGGTCCTGCCCTGCTCTCTAGTCCCTGTTGTCCTGCAGAACCCTACCGAGGCAGGAGGAAGGATGAGTTTCCTTGTCATATTTTGTATCTCTCTCAAAGATGAAAGCCAGGGAGAAGGGCAGGAAGCCTTCCCCAGAGGCTGAGAAGCCCAGACACCTTGAAAGATTTTTCCAGGTGGATTTCGGTACCAGGAATTTCTCTCCCTGAGAGCAACACAGAGCTCAGTTTGTTGCAGTTAAAGGACCCTTTTCCTCACTGCTTCACTTCTGGTGTTTCCAAATTATCTTAACACCTCAGAGCAGTAAGAGCTAATGTCATGACCTCTCTCTGGTCCTGGATTTCATCATCCAAGCATGGTTTTTGTCAGTCCTGTTCATTGAAAGCCCCATCTCTGAGAGGCAGTCAGTCCTGGAATTGGGATGGAAGTCTGCCAAGTGCTTGCAAGACAAGGAGCTCATGCTGGCATCCTTGAGGAGACAAACCCAGGTGTGGAGCCAAGGCTCACTTGCTGGGGGAATTAATAGCTTTTGCCTCTGCCCATTTACACGAAGGATCTCGCCTCTGATAGGTAGCAGTGTGCCTTTGCCTCTTTCCCTCCCCACACTCGGCAGGCTCCTGCCTTCACCTGGTGGCTGCATTCCTCCTTGCCGCTCCTTAGCTCCCTGTGGATTGCCTGGCATCTGTTCCTGAAATAAGTGCTTGCTTATAAGTGATTTCATTCAGCCCTGAGTTGTTGCTGGCCCATGGCTGCTGGGTACATCTGTGCCTGCCAGGTCTCCTTCAAGTTGCATCTTTGTCTGGCTCAGACCATGAGAGTCACTGGCAGGTTTGGGCCGATTCTCTCTGAAAAGAAAACCCTGTAGGTGCACACTTCATTTCAACTCTGGCCAGTTGTGGTGAAGTCAATAGGAATGTTCACATGCTTAAACCTAATTACTCCTGCAAGTGCTTGCATGGTTAGGACAAGCTCTTTTTCAGCAACAGGGAGCTTTTGTAGTGGATCTCTTGCATCTTCTCACCAAATTTAGAAAAAAACTACGCAGTGTGATATCATCTGAGCAGCCCACAGGCTGAGGCCAGCATCAATGTCTGTGCTTTGTGGTTTTTGTTGTTCATAATCACTTAGGTGATGTTTAGTAAATACCTGCAATAAAAAAAACCAAGTTGTTATAAAATGATAGCACTTCCTTTATTTAAAATTGAGATTTCTGGGTGTATTTCATGGGCAACTTCCCCATTTCAGCTTATCAGGTGTCAAGAATCATTTCTGAAGAAGTGATTGAAAAGAAATGTGTAAATGAGATGAGAGGGATGGAAAGCAGAAGGAAGGTAAGAGTCTAAGCAGAGTGATTCCACATAACTGCTCCCATATCAGAGACATCCAGAGAAACATGAAAGCCACTTCCTGCTTACCTTGGGGGACATGGTCAGGCTATGCCATGTGCACCATAATGTGCAAGTATAAGGCAGGGCTGGAACTTGCTAGGTACAAGTCCAGGCACCTGTTGGTTTGGCATAGCAGAAGATCTTTTTCCCCCAAAAAAGCACATGTGGACCAGGACCACATGCAGCTTAGGGAAAAAGACTCTTTTATTCCTCCGAGACTACTCCCATGATGAAGCACCATCTGAATGAATGGCAGATGGACATTTTGTTTTAGCAGGTGGCAGTCTTTTTTCAAATACTCACACACTTCTTTAATCTCCTGAAATATCAGTGTTTCATGGAGGCAAGCCAGATTTACCCAGATTTCTTTGCTCTTGCCCAGTTTGATGGCATGGGAGAGTTGGTCACTTGGGCAGGTGAGAGGGAAGTTTGAGAGCAGAAGCAGGATATTTGCTGCTTGCCTGCCTGAGGCTTCCCTCAAAATGCATCTGCTATCTCCATCCCAGGAGAACATTTTTCTCTGGTGTGGCATTTCCCAGCACAAAGCCCATTTCACATTAATCTGACTCTCGGTTCACCTTCGGGCGTGCGGGGACTGTTTGGAGGCGAAACCTTCATGCAAGACTTCTGCTGTGAATGGACAGGGAGTAATTTGCAGCTCGTGGAGTCCAAGTTCCCAACCCGAATCTCCGCTCTATATTTGCTTTGTGTAATCAGGAAAACAGTGGTAAAGGTGAGGAGAATTAAAAAGAGAAGAAAAAGAAAGATGGGCAGTGTGTGTGTGTGCGGAGGGGGGACTGAATAGGGTAAGGTGGAGGGGGCTGGAGAAGATGAAGAAGGGAGAGAGGAGAGTTAAAGCGAGGGAAGGATCCCCGTCGCAGGGGAGAGCCGGGCTTTGTGCTGCGGGGCCGGCAGCGATTCCCCCGTGACACTTCCACGAGGCGGAGGGGGAGGAGGAGGTGGAGGTGGAGGAGGCACGCCGGGGGTGTGGAGCAGGGGGGGCTAGCAGAAACAAAAGGAAACCAGCTGCAGAACTTCCTGAAGGCGGCGAGGGGGCCGCGGGAGCGCGGAGTGCCGGGCGGCTGCCTGCGGCGCTGGGGAGGGGGCTGCGGCGGGACCCTGCCGGGGCACCATGGCCAGCGCGATCCTCAGGAGGAACTCCAGCAAGCAGGGCCTGCAGAACCTCATCAGGTGAGCGCCCACCTGCCCGCGGGGCCCCGCTCCGCTCCGAGGGGCGCGGCTGGGGCAGTGGCTGCCGGAGCCACCGGCCCCGTGTCCCTTTAAATCGTCCGAATTTCGCCCTCGCCCTGATTTTCCAGCGGACCCGATGCGTTGGAAGGAAGGATAATAGATGCCCCCCCTCCCCCCCTCCCAAAGCTGTATGAGAAAAGCAGATTGGAACTTACTGATGGCTTTTCCAGGAGCTCCCAGCTGAAATAGCTGAGCACATCTGGACCGTGACGCTCACCTGAGCGGCTGGGCTCGCCCCATCCGCTCTCCGTGCAAGCGATGTGTCAGTACGTGTCTTTTTGTGTCCCCTGAGCGCTGAACGCTTCTGCCTAGAAAAAAGGATTTTTCTTTTTATTTTTTCTTTTTTTTCGGTCCCCATAGGGATTGTACGTTGTGCGCGCTGTGATGTGCGTTTTCAAGCCGGATCCTCCCACGGCTGCACGCTGACACTGCTCTTTTCTATTTAATTGATCACAACAGTGCTTTGAACCTTTCTCTCAGAGTGTAATTGCCAGGGCAGAGAGGTGGATGGCTCGGTTGGGTTTATTCCCATTTGTCAGCCGGGCTGAGCCCGGTAGAACGACTACATTGTCTGCTGGCTCTGGGATTCCCGACCATGCGGTCACTCTGCTCTTCCCTGCGGGCTGGAAATGCTGCTTTCCCCTGTGGGTCTCTAGGATCCTCTTCTGGATGATGGTGCTGTGCCATGCTGATGGCTCTGACTGGGCAGAAGAGAGGCACTTCTCACCTCTTTATGTTTAGTTCAGCAGCTGGATGCGTGAGGGGTGGAATTAAGGAGTGCTGGGACTCACGTTCTGTATCTTGGGTACCTCTTGGCTCCCTTGTGCTTGCTGTGCCTGCTGGTCTTCAGCTGAGAGGGGCAGGATGTCAAGGTGGAGTTTATTTCAACAGGCATTTTCTAGTCAGTTTGGGATCTTTTTGACTGGTAATGCAGCCTCTAAGCCTCACCTCTCAAATGAGTTCCCCACCTTGGAAAGGAAACAGGCTCATACAGCCATCCAGTCCCTGCCACCTTCTCCCTTTCTGGACCCAGGGGGGGTCAGCAGCAAAGTTCCCACTGGTTGTACAGGCCCCTGGGGTGGCAAGTGGGCAGGAGGAGCAGACGCCTCTCTGTTCATCTCCTGTTTGTTCTGTTGGACTCTTTCCCTGATCCCAGCCCAGAGGGACTAAGATCTCAGTTACACATCCCTGTTTCTGAGCAGGGCTTGGTCAGGGGCTCCTGAAGGGTAGGGAAACCTCAGTGTGGGTGTGCAGAGGGCAGGGCTGGGCTCAGATTTGGGGCTGGCTCATACTGAGGAGGGCCAGGCAAATGAACTGCTCACAGCTGGGTGGCAATTTATTTTGCAGGGTGGCAGATGGGGGAGAGCAGGGGGAAGCACATGTGCTTCATGCGTAGAAGAGAGGTGTCCAAAGAACTGTCCTCAGCACAGCCTGAGCCAGGGGTGTTTTCCTGTCCTTAATGATGTCTCCGAGTTCCCCCTGTTGTGAATAAGGGACTTTTGGTGTCCCAGAGATTCATAGGGGCTTTTACGAGGTGACATTTGTGCTGCGTGGGGTTATTGCACCTAATCTGGCTGAGGTTTGGCTTTGTGGCTGTGTTTTCCAGTCCTGCTGACAGACAAGGAAGGGAGTGGGGTGGGGGGTGTGAGGGATTTCCATGCTTTGCACACAGATAGCTTCACTCATGTTTACAGGATTCAACAGCAAAATAGGCAGATCTGCTCCGTACACAGCACAGCTTGTTTTCCAGTTGTATTTTCTCTCGGACCAGTTTCCCTGCTAAGAAGGGCTGTGGGGCTGGCTCTGCAAGCCCTGCCACCTCCGCTGCAGGAACAAGCTACTTTAGTCAGTGAGAGGCTTGAGGCTCCTGGCTTGAAGATATATTGCTGTCAAGATTGCCGTGCTCTGCTTTTATCTGTCCCAAGGTGACCGAAGGCAGAGCAGTTACACTGCCTAGGTCCTGGGATCTTCTGATGTGTCTGAGACCTGGAGCACAGGAGTGAAAACAGCTGCCCAGAGCCATATGTGTGAGCACTTGGGATTTCGGTGTGATGTCAAGCTTTACCTGGCTGTTCCTGCTGCAGGTCATCAGCGGGGTTAACCAGGGAGTTACCTTCTCTGAGCATTGCTCAGCTAAGGGAGCTGCCTGTCAGTAGTCCAGCGTCTGGATTAAGGGTTCCTGTGCTGAAACCAGTGTAAAAGTCTGGTGGTTTGGGGGTTGAAGATGAGTCCCTGTGAATCCTGCGTTGTGCTTGATACAAATCCCCAGCGTTTCAAACAAAGGGGTTCATGCCCTTGGAGTGGTTTGGTGTGCTTGGGAGCATTGGGCCATGCTGGAGATACCCGCAGGCTGAAGTGCTGAGCCAGCACTCTGGCAAACATCTTTCACCTCTGCCCAGCCCGGAGGTGGATTGGAAAAATTAGCTGTCCTTCTTCCTCGCTGAAGAAGGTGCTTTGCAGAAGGTGGAGGCAGGAACGTGCCATTTACATCTGAAAAGTTGGAGGCTGAAAAGAGCTCAGGGTTATGCCTTGCAACTGCAGAGCACGAGTGGCTGAGTAATTACCTGGGAAAGGCATGAGAAGAATGGACAATTGCAGGGCTATCTACCTCCCCTCCTTTGCCCTGCCTGCCCAGGCACTCCCTTCATCCAGCATAGTTTCTCTATCAGGATATCACTTGGGAAAGATTTCTGCCTTTGTAGCACGATGATCCCTCACACACCCGTAAGACTTTGTATTTTTAAAGTCCTCTCCAAACATGAGCTGCTTTGTTATCGAGGTCTCTTTTTTCCTTATCTTTTTAATGAATTCCTATAAATAAGATAGGGATCCAGTGCCTGTCATGTCGATTCATTGATTTCATTATCTGCTCCTGCTGGAATTTTATTCTCCCTCTATTTATCAAGCCTCAAGCGTTTCACAAAAGAATATGGCTGTTTAATTAACCTACAAATCAGCCTCTCTGTAAATCAGCTGTGCCGCTCCTTGAAACTGGATTATTGGGCCTCTTGGTTGACACCACTAAGTGCTGCAATGGCTTGCTGCAGTTGTGTCCCCATAGCTGTGCTGTCGGTGCCTGATTGGGGTGTGCAGCTGTGGGGTGAAACATGCATGCAGATGGATGTGAGTTAGAAGCAGTACTGTTCTTGTCTCAGCTGGTTTGTTTATTTCTATTCAGCATTTGCATAAATCTTGGGTACCATTAGGAAGTGAGCTGTGGTTTGTTCTTGGGGAAAAAGGACAGTTTTCTTGAGTACTGCTTGTATGCTTCCTAGGACAATGGGGACCTGGTCCAGAATGGGCTCCAGAGCATGGATGCTGCACAGGCAACAAATAAATGAGTGTCTCTAATTATATGTCTGTGCAATGTCATAGTCTGAAGTGCAAATAATGCCGTGGGGAAGAGGGACTGAATCTTGAGGATGAAAAAGCTCAGGGGAAGAAAACAAGTCAGAAAATTCAATCATATGATAGAGCTAATTATTTACTCTGTAGGATGGGACTTTTGCTTTATCTTCTGTGAAGCCATTACCATGGGAAGCCAAACTGTGAGATCTGAAATGAATCTTGCATGCCTCTGTGTTTTGGTCTGCCATACATGATGAGATGTTTTCCACCTCCAGCTGATGTCCTGGCACCCATGAGGCAGCTGCATGGCCCTTTCTTTCTGCCTGCAACACACTACTGCATTGTTGAGCAATGCTCTTGTTGATGCTCAGAGTTCTTCAACATTAGGGGTAGCTTTAAAATTCTTTGAACTCCATGAATTTTGGTGTATGTCATGAGAGTGATACTTAGTTTGATCAGGATATGGGGGTCTGCCCAGCTCTGCAGGATGCCTTCCTTTCTGCCTGCATGCAATGTTTTCTGAAGCTTGCCAGGATGTTTCTCAGCAGGGAAGATGCTACTCAAGTATTTCTGTCTTGACCTCCTGAGTGCTGAGCTGGGAACAAGGAGCTTGAAGCACTTGGGAGGGCCGGATGGTGCTTTGACATCTTTGGGAAGAACATTTTTGTTGTGGGGGTGTTTGATGCCAGGGCATGGTCTGGGCACCATTTGTTGCCTGGGAGATAGCTACTCCAGGGGCTGTAAAGTAAATGCTAAAGCATTACTTTACTTTCTGGCTCATGAGTAGGTATGGGGAATGAGGAATTCTTGATGTGAAGAAGTGGGGCAGCTCTTTAGGGGGAGATGGGGAAAATGAATGTGCAGGAATGAGCCAGTAGCAGAGCTGTTGTGTGAGGAGAGGATGGAGGGATGCTGGCATTGGAAGGGGGGAAACAGGGCCTTCATCAGTGTGGTTCATACTTTGCAATGCTGCTTTCATGTTTCATGAGGAGCCTGTGGTCCCTGCAGGCTTGCCCACCGCAGTGCTTCCCTTCCCGAATCCTCCCTATTTTGATGTTTTTATTAGTGACCTTTATTTTTTTTATCTCCCTGCATCCCATTGTTGTGGCCAGGGCAGAACTGGTGGGCGCCTTTGCAAACCTCATGAGTGGAGGGTGGATGAGAAGGGAGACATGGCCAGAGGCTGCTGGCAGGGAGGAGCAGCCAGGAGAGCCCTTCAGGCGGGACTGGTCACCCAGTGTTGGTGGGGCATGCCTGAGGGATTTCCACATCCCAGTGGGGCTTCTCTGGTGCCAGCTGCTTGCAGAGCAATGCCACCACATTTGGCAAGCTAGGAGGAACCTGGTGATTTGCAGCCCAGCTGAGCCGTGGGGCAGGGTGAGGGTAAGGGGCTAAGCCAGTGTGTGGTGGGTAGCCCCTCCCGGGGTGCCTCATGGGATGCCCACCCTCTGCTTTCACCCCGCAGACAGCAGTTCATCATTCTCTCTTCAGTTGCAGCAGCTCGGTCTGTCCCCTCTGAGAATCCTGTTGATCCATTCCCATATTTTCACAGCCCTGGGGTTTGTTTTTTCAGAGCTCCACCTACCATTGACCTTTCCCAGAAACCAGCGGATGGGTTTTGTTTGCTTTTAGCCTGGCTTGACTGAGATTTTTACCTGCTCTGTAGCAGTTGGATATTTAGGGCCTGAACTTTGAGCCCATGGAAATTTTGGGGAGCTATGGTGAGCCTCTGAGCCCCACAGGGCTGCAGCCACAGGTTATTTGCATCCTCTGATGTGGTGGAGAAGAACCACCATGTGTCTGCTGAGTATGGTTCAGCTAGAAGGGGCACTGGATGAAGAGGCTGAGACCTAAGGTTTTACAGCTGGGATGGTGTGTTAATGGTGTGTAAGAACTAAGTTTCGGCTTCAAGATTCTTTTTTTTTCTGTTCCCTTTTCCCATCATTTCTAACTCTTTTTATGGAGCACCAAACAGGTATCAGGCACCATCAGCACCATTCCTCAGCTCTGTGGTGGGCAGCGTGCAGCTGGGGCTGCTGTCTGCCTCTGTCCAATGGTAAGAGGCTGGGGTGCCATGCCCTCAGACACAAAAGTTGCAGTCAGTATTTTGGGGCAAACCCACTTTTTTCCTCATGAAAACATACTGCCTTGGTTCAGCAGGGACCAAGAGCTTGCTGCTGACTCCGGTTCCTGTTGCAGCACCATTCGTTGGTGATGGCCATAAACGAAGAGAGCCTCAACTCTCCCAGGGAGTGGAGCAGTGTGTTCTCCCTGCTGCCTTCTGCCAGTACTCAGACAGAAGACTCCCTCCTACTGTTGGGGGGACTGTGTCGCCCCAAGGGCTGCAAAATGAGGGACTCAGTGACCAAGGCAGTGGTGCTATAAAAAGCACCATGCTGATATGCATCTTAATCCCGGCTTGAAGCAGGGTGTAAAGCTATTGCTCACCTTTCTGGTCTCAGACTTGTTTTCCAGGGTGAGTGTATCAAGAAGGATGCTGGCTGACTGTAGGTAAGGCATGAAGGCTGTGGGGGCTTGCTTCCCTCTGAGAGAGGGGATAATAAAATACTAAAGCTGGGTAAAACAGTCTGTACCTCTTTGACAAGTCTATTTTCTCCTCTGACATGCTTCTCCCTTGCAAAAACAGAGCCAAGACTCTTTAGAAAAAATCTCCAATTTCTTGAACCTAAGGGCTGACATGGAGAGACCGTGAGAAAGAGCCATGGTTTGAGGTTGTACACAGCACCAGTTTCTCACACCTACTGAATACAGTGGAGTGCTGGGAGGCTCAGACTCCAGCCCTTTCCTCCCCCTGCCAAATTCCTGACCGGTGATGTTAATACATTACTGCACCAGCCTATCTGTGTGGTAAGGACCCACGGTCCTGGGAGTGCAATTCATCGTCTTGTAAGGGATTCATTTGGATTCTGTCTGCCATCATTAAAAACAATAATAGTAAAAAGACACAGTTGTTCCTATTTGTTGCCTTGTGCGTCTGTGAGCGGCTGTGTGTCACCTATGGAGTCTGAAAGCATGGAACATCCCTTGTACCTTTTTGGAACCACTGTCCTGTGAGTGGCAGGAGGGGACTGACGAACCTTGTGATGAAGGACCAGCCCTGCCTACATCCCTTCTCCAGGGTCTGCTCCTGCCATTTGCCACCAGCTTTCTCAAATGTGCCCTGTTTTGCTTGTGGAAGCCGTAAATTACTGTCCTGGGGCTTTCCCTGCCCAACATGCCACGGTGACAGGTCAATCTTTGCAGGGAATTTAATGAAGGCTAAAGCAGGCAGAGCTTTATACCTGGCATGTGTGGATGCATGGCTGCACATCCTTCTCTGGGCAGGAATGGAATGTGCTTTTGTGGAGAAAATCCAAGATCCATTTAAAAATAGAATAATTGCTTTTATTTTTAAAAAGGAGATAGGTCTCTGCCTTGCTGAATGTGGTTTTTCTTCCATTTCTGCGTGATAAAAGTTTGAGCTGTATCATATTCTGTGCAGATGCCTTGGTGTGTCCTTATCACCCTATGCATGCAGCCTTTCCATGCTCCCAGCTCCAGTGGGTGGTGGGGACGGGCTCTGTGGCCGCCCTGGGTGTGAAGCAGCTCTATCCTGCTGTTCACATATTGAAGGTGACCCATGATTTATGAGAGAAATGGGGAGACGTGGCTGAGACTGTTCAGCTACATGTGAGGTGGGGAAGCTTGGTATGAGAAAAAGGCTAAGGGTGAAGCATATAGATGCACTTTTTCCTCTCCCCCTTGCCCCCCTTCTTGTTCAAACTCTGTAGCCTGGACTCTGTACGGAGCAATGCAGCTGAGGAATTACATGAATGTATGGGAGGGAGAGGCTTGTGCAGTATCTCTGGCTGCCTTTGACTGACATGCTGCTGTTTCAGAGCTAGGATAACTCTCCTGAGGCTAGGCTGAATTAAACTCCAGGCTGTGATGTAATAACGTTTGATTTTATTTCTTTTCCCAGTCTCTTTGTATCATACCCCTATCCACACCCATTTCTTTATTTAGTGGGATGAAGACCCAGCTGTAGTCTTTGCTATTGAGCCATGTTACTCCTAAGCCATACAAACCCATCTTTGAGGAAGTGCAACTTTCGGTTATTGTCTGATACGGTGATGGCTGTACCATAGTTGCTTTGCCAGCCCATGTTCCCTGGTTGTTAGGGAATCTGGTGTTCAGCAGAAGCCTATTAGGATAGAGTTAATCAGGGGGTCAGGATGCCAGCTGGACTTCTGCTCCATTCCATGTGTCTTCCTGGTGACCTTGGGCAAGATCATGGGCTTAGGTGTCACAATAGGTGGAGGTAGACCTGGGTCTGAGAGAGATCTTTGGAAAGGGCTGAGATGCTGAATTCTGATGCCCAAAACTGGTGCCTGTGGTGTGAGGTGTCACCTGGGACACTGCTTGGAGCCATGGCAAATGTGATTTGCAGGGATAGAGAGAAGCTGAGCCACGGCAGCATGACTGTACATTGCATGCAAGTGTCCTCAGCCATGACTTCTGTCATGGCCTGACACCATTGGTCCTGAATGACATGAGCAGAGGCACTACCTGGGTATTCTAGCATACTTGACTCAGTCACACAGATCCATTATATGCCATTTTTAAGAGATTAATAAGTGATTAATCTGTTGGCAGAAGGTCAAGTAGGTGAGGGAGGTGTTTATTTGTAGCCTTCTGAGGGTATCCTCTTCCATTTTGTGTGACAGTGTGAACTGCTCATCTCTGTACGCCTGCCAGCTGTCAGGGTCCTTTATAAATGTGTGAAAAACACAATATGAAATAAAGCCTGGTAGCTCTGCTCGGCAACAGGATGAGCTTTGTTGACAGTCCTGGGCCGTATTCTGCACTGATATTGTATCTGGCGCCGTGACAAGGCAACAGAGGCTGTGGAGGGTTACATGGAAGAGGAAGGTCCCTTGCATCAGTTTCGGGCGTCTCCCTTTCCCCTAACCTCAACAGAGCAGCCAAGAGGATGACTGCTGGGGAGGTAGGGCCACTCTTCCCAGTTCTTGTCTAATTCATGTAGCCCCGTGGCTTGCAGGTGATACTTTCAGCGGTGGTGGACACTGGTTTTCTCGCAGGTGGTGGGGCAATGTATCTTCTGAGAAATAACAGCTGTCATGCCAGCAGTTGCACGTGGCTCCTCCTAAATCCTGTTCCTGAAACCTTTTCCCTAGTGAACCCTGGCTTTGAAGGGCCAACCTACCCGACAGGGATAGCAACCAAAGTCAACACTCTCTTGGCCTGATACCCCAGCGAGCTCAGGAGACAGGAATGTCCAGTGTGCTGGTAGAGGGTTCCTGAGTTTTTCTGGCACAGGTCTGCAAAGCCCTAAGCCTCTGGGAGGCATTTGATTTTCCTTTCTGGAATTAGCTTGAGTGCTGAAGGTTGGGCTTGGGCCAGCAAAGCTTCCTTTGAGCTGTCAACCATGCAAAAGACTCCTTGACTCTGCAGAGTTTCCCTTAAACACAGCTCATCTGGTGCCAGAAATTTCCCTTGCCTGAATATTATAATCTCCTCAAGTGCTGATGAAGAATTGCCCAATGGAAACCTGACCTTTCCAGCAATTCTGGCTTGCCTGGAGCTGGTGCTTGTGGCCATGTGGAACAGTGCAGCCAGAGCACTGGTGCTTGTAATGCTGTTCTGCAAAAAGAGGTATTTTGTGGTGCAAACAGAAATAAAACTCCTCCCTTGACTGGGGGTCCAGAGAGAGGTGAAGTCAAGAGCTGGATCTGAAATGGGCAGTTGGCTTCAGTCAGAACAGAAGTTTAAGCATCCCAAATGCCTGGCGAGCTGTGATTCTGTGGCCAAAGCTGAACCAAGGTGCTTTCAGCTCATCTTTAGACCTACTGAGTGAGTCTCCTCATCTCAGGAAGAGATAAGCCCCTTCCAGAAAGTGTTTGGCTCGACCAAGACCTTCCAAAAGTTTTTGGCAGAGTTACAAGGACCTCGTTAAGAGAAATGATCCAGTGCTGTGATGAGGTCTTGCTGGAGCAAGTCTTGCTGCAGCTCCTGTCTGCTGGGGCCATAAAGAGATGCCTTTATCCTTCCTCATCCCTTCTCCAGTTCTCCTAAAGTTTGTGTGAGGGGGTGAATTTCCTTTCACATCACATGAAAATCGCTCTGTGTAGGGATTTTATAAAGGCAAGTGGCTGGATGCAGGAGTGTAGCATGCTGTAGCTCATCTTGCAAGTGTTTAAGCTTCAAGTCTTGCTTTCTGTTTCCCTATCCGGTGATGGGTGAAATGAAGTTGAGTGCTCTTCGTACTGCTGGCAGCTGTGAGTCTGCCTCTTCCCGAAACCTCCCCAGCCTGTAAGGCAGAGATACATGGGACCAGCCTGGGAAGCACTGGGTAATTATTTCTAGAAATTGGAAAGATGGTTGTGAAATATCTGTGGGTTAAGCATGTTGGGTTACTGAATGTGATTGTGAAAAATTAGGGCAAATGGGAGACCATGGCCCCTTCTTAGAAAATGGAACCATTTGGAAATTAAATCTTTCCACCTTTTTGCTTCGAAAGGAAATTTAACAGCTGACCCCCTGCTCACACTTGTGCTTGTCCAAATTGAAATGGCACATTTTGTCTAGGGTCCAACAAACCCCTGTAGCGGACCCAAACACAAAAACAAATGCAAGGTTTAGTTTCTCATTTGCTTGTGTTTTTTGTTTTGTTTGTTTTTCACTAAAGACAAATATTTGTGCTGCTAGGTCAGTAAAAAAGTAATCATAATTTTTCGTCTGCTTGTCAGTCTGATTACTGAACCCCAAAGCATCATTTATTAAACCTTCCTCCACTACCAACCTGTTTGAGCATTAGAGAAAGCTCAGAATCTGCAAATAAGCTGGTTTTAGGTGTTTGCTGGAGAGTGCTGGTATTTCTGAAGGCAGAGTGAGTGGGGGCTCGGTGGGGGCTGTATCTGCAGCCCTTCCTGCTGAGCAGAGGGTTGGTGCTCCAAGTGTTGCAGCCCCACCAGGATGCTCAGTGTGTCTGAGCCACATCCCAGCACAGCGGCAGGCAACCTAGAAGCAGGGTTGCTGTGTGACAAAGGGAGCTGGGAAAGTTATTTCCCTGCTTTTGCAGAAAAATTCTTCTCCCCAAAACAGTCGCCCCAGGCTCTGTCCTGAGCCTGTTCGAAGGATGCAGGGACAGAATAGCGAGCCGGTGAGGTCATGGGGAGAGAGTTAGTCACATCCAACTGGGAAAGGGAGAGGGCTGCCAACCAATGTTGCTCTCACAGTGTGGAAAGCTCATGTGCTCCAGAGGGGACCCCCCTCCAAGCTCCCCAAAGCACCCTGGCCAAGCTGGGAGGGTTGGTGCAGCACTGCCTCTGCAGCAGCTTCCCAAGAAAGCTGGAGGAGGAGGTGAAGGATTTTTATTGAAATCTAACTTGTTCTGGCATAAACATGGACCTTCCTTCTTGTAACTGGGGCGACATGGGAGAGAGGGGGTTAAGAGCCTTTCTGAATTGGAGACTATCTGGAGCTGTCGCACAAGGGAGGGAGATCATGGCAGAGTTTAATGAATGACTTCATTTATATATTAAAAAAAAAAAACAACAACACGGTGGCTTCCTGCCAGGCCCACAGACAAGGGTTTCTATGGGAACCTGAGCAAAAATAATAAATAGGAGTGTGGGATGAGTTGAAAAGGGAGGAGGGGAACCCAGGCTTTGGTCGGGTCCACGTTTTTCCGCATGGAGAGCAAGGTGGCAAGGGGTGATGATGGGGTAAAAGGGGAAAGAGCTAAATTTGCTACTTAGGAAAAGACCCCACCCAAAATAAAGCAGGCAGTAACTGCATGGCAGTGGAGCATTCTCCTGGTCTAGTCCTTGGATCTGCTTTGTTCCCTGCTCCATCATGGGCACAGCAAGGTTGGGTGACTTTTCTCCATCAGGCCCCACATCCCGGCTCTGCTGCCTTGGGGCTGGTGAGAGTTTGAGAGGGCAGTGATTTAGGGTCATCCTGAGCCTCTTGACAGGGTGGTGGTGGGACCACTGCACAAGGGGATGCTACTGAGGCTAAGCTGGACAGGCCTGCTGGCATTGCAGAGTAAAAATAAGCTCTGAGGGAGTCTCCCTAGAAAGGATAACAAGGTTCATAGTGTCATTAGAAGGGCTAAATTTTTCCTGAACAAAATATATCAGTTAATACCAATGGGCTTTTTTATCCCCATTGCTGGGAGAGGGAGGTATCTGTCTTGAACCTCAAATGAAAACAGCATTTTAGTGAGATCTTTGGTGAAGTGAGGCCCTTTCACGTGGTTCATAGTCCAGACTGTGGGCAAAGCCAGGCAGGCTGGCAGAGTGCACTTCTGGAGTCAGCTGAAACCTGCTCCTCATTCACTCAAACTGGGCTCAAACAAGTCTCAACTAAGGCATTTCTGTGGGCTTTCCCCCCACTTTTTCTTTCCACAAGCTCTTTGCCCCGATCTGAACTATGTTGCACTGTATCTTCTATTGAGCAGGTTCATCCTATGGGGGCTGCAGTCCTCAGTGTGTGCTTGAGGAGAGGAGGTTTGGTTGGGCTGGATCCTGCTGCTGGTGGGAGGTCGCCTACCCAACTCCCATGTGTGTGCCTTGCTCAAGAGCATTTCTGTAAATAGGCTTGCAAACGCCAGGGGAAACAACCTTCATGGTATGTTTTGGATCTGGCTGAGCCACGAGTGAGTGGGGTGAGGAAGCATCTGCTCCAGCATCAGCCCCAGGTACCACAGGTCAGATTGGCCCAGCTCCAGATGCCATCACAGGCCCTTTGGGTGAATGGTGACCACCCCATGGCAGCATGTCCCTTTCTACGTGCATCTCTGCTGATGCTGCCAGTGGTGGAGCAGGAGCCAGTCCCATGTGGGGAGCGACTGAACTGGTGGTGTCACCAGAGGAGGAATGTGGCATCTACCTTATCATTTTCTTGGGAATGTAAGAGGCCGTTATTATCCAGAAGCTGATATGTCTGGGAGAAGCCAGAGCAGGTTTTCCTCCTCTGCAGGGGTGGAAGGAAGCCAGGCAGGACAGAGCAGGACACAGCTGCTGCCCTCTCCCACTGTTCCCTTGGCTCCTGGTCCGGCAGGAGCAGTTCAGCTGCCTGAGGAAACTCACTCCCAGGGTGCTGATTGTGCCTGCTCTGGCTCAAAACTTGTGGTGAGGATGTTAGGTATCCTGCAGCACTACAGTACACTTTACAAACCCTTCCTGGGGTACAAAGCTGTTTTTGTAGGGAATGGTGCTTCCCAGTGGGCTTCTGGCCCGCAGGAAAGTGGCTGATCTGGAAGGAAGAGGATATGCACCACATCTTCCTTGGAGAGACTTACAGGCTTTTCTGCACTCCCAGTCCATGTGTCCCATCTTATCCTTGCACGTCAGTCAGTCCCACTGTGGAGCTAGGCCAGGGGAGATGAGGATGCCTCTTCCAGGTCCACCGCTCACGGTGGGAGCACCCCTCTGCAGAAGCCTCCTGTTTGCTGGGGGGAGCCCAGACATCACAGAGGGTTATTACCAGGTTTCACAGGCACTGCCTGATGGCAGTAAGGATGGGTTTTCCCTCTCTCTTGGCAGGCTGACAGCACAGTGGAGCGTGGAAGATGAGGAGGAGGCAGCAAGAGAGCGGCGGCGGCGGGAGCGGGAGAAGCAGCTGAGATCTCAGGCAGAAGAAGGCTTGAATGGCACTGTCTCCTCTGAGAGTGGTGGTCCAGCACAGGAAAACCAGTAAGAAATACCCAAAGATAAGTCTTTCAGAAACACACTTTCTCCTTGCAGCAAAAGCCTCCTGCATCCATGGCACATATATCTCTGTTGTTTGGGGTGGTTTGGAAAGATGGGGAAGTTCTCTAATTGGCTTGGGTTGGGGAATCTAGTACACACTAGCAAATACTGTGTTTTCTTCTTTGGGCAGAAAAACACAGAAGCCATGCTTTGCTCTTTTTTATTGGCTGGAGGTTGGGTGTTTTACTGTCCTGAGAGTTTACACTGGGATGGCTTGGTCAAGGCTGAGCTCTGGCAGGGACTCCTCATTGCCAGTGATTTCAGTGCCTGGTTAAATTTCAGCTTGTGAATCATCCTACATTGAAAGTAATGAAGGTTCCTGATACATGCAAAGACAGACACATGCCTGAGGATGTGATGCACAGCCCCAGGCAGATCACGGTGCTGGTGCCTGAGCAAGTGATCACCTCTCCTGGATATGTTCCTTACTCCTCCCTTGGAGGATGCTGCCCTGGCACGAGGGAGCATGAAGCAGCCCCTGAGCTGGTGCTGTTCACAGCTCCAAGGGTTAAAATTAACTTCATGCTTTAACAGGGCAGGTCCTAAATGGAAGCAGCTCAGGAGGCATTTTTGAAGGTGCTGAGCTGTCTACTGTCAAAGAGGAAACACCTGGAAAAGGGATAGGATGACATCCCCAGCATCCCAGGACAGCATTCTACTGCAGCCTCCCCATGCCCATGGTTCAGCAGCCCAGAAGCCATGGCAGCACTGGGGCTAGCACAGAAACCAGTCTGTGCGCTGAGGTGCCAAACTCTTGTCTCAAAGACCTCAGTCTTCCCACTGTTTATGTGTTCAACTTATTTCTAAATATATTGAACACAGTGGAAAAGTGGCAGCAATATTTGGGGTTATAGTCAGAGAGGAGCAACAACTTCATTTTACTGGAAAAATAGGAAAAATTATTTATAAAAATCTATTCTTTTTTAATTAAAAGATTTTTTTTTCTCAGATACTTTCAAAATTATCCAGGACTTTGGTTTTTTTTTTTGATCTGAACACATTGCAAAGCACCTTCACAGTTTTTTGTGGAGATACACACAGTGATATTCTGCAAACAAAGGCACTGCAGTCTGCTCTAAAAGCAAAACAGAATATCTGGAAAGTAATAATAATCATTAGCTTTTCTAAACTCCCCTTGGGGGCTGGGAGATGCTGTGAGCAGCCTCAGGCCCAGAGCAGTGTGCAGTAGCCCCAGTAACCCAGCTTGCAGGCTCCAGTCTCATTAACGTGAGCAGAGACATGCCTCAGACCCCGCAGGACTGTTGGTGTTGCCCAAATTTAATTGAGTGCTTAAGCAGGCAGTGACAAAAAGAACTTGTAAAATGAAGAGTTTTGATCCCTGCTCCATGATACGTAAGCTTGCTGGGCCACGCTCAACCAGGAGGACGTTTCTTCTTCTCTGAGCATTCCCTGGTTTTGTTTACAGCTGCTGACAGCCACCTGGGCTTGCTCATGTAGCCGGGGTCAGCCATGGCTATTAACCTTCTGAAAAGCTTAGTTCTCTCTTGTGTAAATACTGGCCGCTCCTTCCCCTGGCTCTTCCCCTGCTGGAACTTACCCCTATCCATGTCACTCCGGTTGGTTCAGACCCACCCTTGGCATTGCCTTACACCAAAGGAACAGAGCAAACCTCTTGTCCTCCCTCCTCCACATGAAAGAAAACCAGAAGAAACCTGCAAAACAGCAGGTTTGGGCGAAAGACAGACATGTCTTTGGGAGCCAGAGGCATGGACATCACCTAAAGTGGTGATGATGGGGCTGTGCTGGCTTGATGTTTCAGAGGGTCACAGGGAAGCAACCAGTTTTCTAACAGTACTCAAGCAGTCTCCCTTGGTCTCTGGGAGTTTTTCTGATGGCCCAAGCACACGTTTGTGACCAGGGCCACAAATACTGGAATGGTTCTGCCTTGGGCACCCTCAACACTGCAGCTTGCCTGAAGGCCTGACCAGGAACTCAGCAGATTTGTAGTCCTGTCCTGATTCCACATCAAATTTCCTGAGTGTTGTCCTGGGGCATTCACAAGCTACCACTACACACAGAGCAGAAAATAACCCTGCCCAGGCTGCAGTGTACTAGACCTATGCAGCATCATTGCTTGGCAGTCCAAGGGGATGCTGAGGCATGGCAGGAGCTGGGCTGTGCTCAATCTTATGGCTTGAGCAGCTGTTTTTGTTGTGCATCCCCTGCTGCTCTCCCTGGTGAGCCTGGTGAGAACACATATTTTTTGTAAACCCTTGGCTCCTGCATCTCAGAGAATTCCTCCGTATTTCAAGGCACCGGGGTCATGGAGGAGGCTGTGCATCTTCTGTCATCTCCTTAGAGCCCAGAGAAGCAAAAAAGACACACCCACATTTACTACATATTTTGAACCTCCGAGTTCTAAATTAATCTGAGAGTTCCGCATCCTAATTCCCGTTCCCAGGCAATGTGACCACTCTGAGTCCCAAAAGCCACATTCTCAGGCTGATGCTTGCAACGTTTCCCACCCAAGACCCCTCACTGGGAGGCGAGTCTTCTTGGAAACACAAGGAAAGAAGTAGGAAAAACCCAACAGTCCTTGTCCACAGCCCACCCACATCTGGTGCCAGCAGCTGTGCGCCCCGGGAGGGCTGTGACTGCGCACAGCAGCAGGGTATTCACAGATGGGGGGCTGAAGTCGTACAAGTGCATGTGGCTGGCTTGAAGCTGTATGGGAATGTGAGGATCCAGTGTCCTGATCTTTGGATCTTCATGCTTTCCTGTTCCAGCAAGCTGTTCAGGCCAGCTCCTGCTGGTGTGTTTTCCATGGGCCTGCATACAAGCATAGGACAAGCAGCAGCTGAGTTTGAAACACGTCTGGTCCCAACAAGCTAGGGCCAGCTACAGTGCAGAGGAAAACCATGGACTTTTTGGTTTTCATGTGCTGCTTGTCTTTTCTTTGCCTGCATGTGGCCCCAGAGACGCCCAGGCAGTGGGGTGCTCCTGCTGGAGATACAGAACTGCTTCTTGTTCCTCCCCATCGTGCAGTAATACCTTGAGAGACCGCCATTGTACAAGGGTGCTCCTAAGCATGGGGCAAAGGTGTCTTTCCTGTAACAGAGGATAAGACTTCAAATGGGATTTGGGAGCAGTCAGAGGAAAGAAGATGGAATAATTGGAAGGGGAGAAGGACAGTGTTGGGTTGTGCCTCTTTCAGCCCAGGTTTAGGTCTTTCTGCATGCGTCATCGTAATTTTCCTTCTTGCTGTGTTTCAGCTATGACTTTAAGCCATCTGGTACTTCGGAGCTGGAGGAAGATGAGGGCTTCAGTGACTGGTCCCAGAAGCTTGAGCAGCGCAAACAGAGGTGGGTAGGACACAGATGAACCAAGGGGAGGGGTACCAATGTTCCCAGCTAAAGGAGAGTCCCTGAGGACAGGTGACCAAACCCACGTCAAGTCTAGCATGGTGTAACGATGAGGCCAGAGGCTGGAGCATCCAGGACAGAACAGGCACAACACCACTGGGACAGATGCTCTCTGTCTGCCATTTGGGCTAGCAGGGGGAAGTGGCCCAGGGATGGCCCCTGGCTTTGGGATGTTTGGATTGAGCTTTGCACTCCAAGCAATGGCAGCCTGCCAGGACGGCTGGGTTTGGAGGAGTGACAACAGTGGATTTAAGCCACCTGAGCTGCTTCAGGGGCTGAAACAACCTCTAACATAATCCAGGCCAGCCTAAAGAGCTGTTCCAACTTATTGCTGCTTCCTGGCTTATGTCAGCATAGTGGGTGTTATGGTCCCAGACCACTTTGTGCTTGACTCCTCTTTGAGCAGGCAAAAACAAGAAGCAAAAAGCCCTGAGAGGTGCTTGTGTACTAGCTGTTTAGTCCCCATCTGCCATCACTCCCCTGTTGCTTAACCGAACCCAACTCCTGCCTTAACCACTTCCCTTGGACACCATCTACCTGCACATGAACTCTGTGACTCAGCTCTCTTGGCAGCTTGATTTTGTAGGGAATTTTTGGCATAGCCTCTTCTTTACCCCAAATAATTCTGTGCCCAGAGCGGTGGTGGATGCCTCATCCCTGGAAATATTCAAGGTCAGGTTGGACCGGGCTCTGAGCAACCTGATCTAGTTGAAGACGTCCCTGCTTACTGCAGAGGAGTTGATGACCTTTAAAGGTCCCTTCCAACCCAAACTATTCTATGATTCTGTGACTGAAAAAATGCTTAAGAATAATATTTACTGCTGAAAAAATAAACAGAGTTCACAGTTTTGTTAATTTTTTTCCCCCCAAATGTCATCGCTAAACCACTCTGCAAGCTGTACCTTTGCAGCCCTGACCCACAAACACTGCTCAAGCACTTTGCCTCCAAGGAGCAGCATTGATTGTAATATTTATGGGAACAATTAGTAGTCATCTGCTTTTCAGCATGCTGCCTCTTTTTCGAGCCCCCCTTGCAAAGAGCTTGCCTGGAGAGCAAGGCTACTGCTATTCTGTCTTTGGCCTTCAAAAGAGAATTAGCTGGAATTAGCATTATCCTCTCCAGAAACTTCTCCTTGGGCTTTTACATGATGTTTATGTTTATTCTGTAGTGGGATGGGAAGGTGATGAGCAGGGGAGAGGTATTCATAGCAGGTGAAGCCCATCAGCAGGAGGTGGTACTTTAAAAGCAGGGGCTGTAATTGAATGGGCATTTGGCTGAAGGCTGGTTGGGAGAGGCAGGTGAAGGGACTCAGACCCTGTGGGCTTGCTAGGAGCAGGCTTTTTGCAGAGTCTGGGTTTGCTTCCTAGTGGGTGTCTGTGCTCTATAAAGTCCTTTCAGCAGCTTTGTCCTTGCTGACCTGCCTCAGTTGAAAGGACAAGCTTGGAGTGTGGTGTGAGCACAGGTAGGCTGTGTGTCTGGCTGTGATGCCCTGTGCTGGGACAAGCAGTCCTGTGGTCAGGGTTTCCTAACTCCCCTCTCTCCTGCTTAACTGAAGATGAAGCAAAACCTGCATTTTCATGTGAAGGATGTTTTAGTGGTGACTGTGAATGAGTGGATGGAGACAGCTGCTCTCCATTGGATGGAGCTGAAATAGCTCCTCCATCTCCTGAGTACCTTGGTGCTAAGGAATGTTTTCTTTTTGGTTCTGATTCTCTCCTTTGTGGTAGAGATTTATGCTATCAGATGCGTGCAAGAAGGTATAGCTGTGCCAGCCTAGCTGCCTCCTATACAGAATTGCTGTGGTGCAAAAGGTGTCGTATAGACTGCATTGTGTCTAGTGGCCTTAATTTTTAATATGAGCTTGCGCTTGAGCTGTCTGCATGGCTGTCATCCTGGTAAAGAGCTGCTAGTTTCCTGGGCCTTGTTACTTATTATCCTCCCACCAACAGCCAAGCAAGCCAACATGTGCATCATCTTTTTCCCCATGTGGTCGTTGTGGAGGGCTGGGTGGTGGCTGACCTGGGAGCTGACTTCCCAGCATTAGAGAGGTGGGTGGAAAGGCCTTGCTTGAACTTGTTTTTGTATTTTGGTACTGGCTGGTGAGGCAGAAGTGGTGAGTCATCCTTGCCCTTTGGCAGCTGCCTGCTAGTCGGCTCTCTAGCCTTGCTCTCACAAGCCAGGTGATTTTCCAAGAAATGGGTGGGAGGAGAAAACTTTCCCCAGCCAGAGGACAGCAAGATGGCAATAACATCTTGGTGCATGGCAGTGAGCCAGGGAGAGTTCTGGGGTTCTGTGTTCACACTGTCCCTGTGCCCAAAGGCATGGGCTGCTCTGCTTTTGCAAAGCTGATTGCATAAGCACACTCTGGAGTCTCGATCTTGCAGCTTTGGAGACCTGAAGGAACTCTGTTGTACAAACCCCATTGGTTTTTTAAACCCCTAAACCAAGGGGTGAGCCCATCTGCTTTGGAACTCCTCTGTTTTGCTGGGCTACAAGATAAGTGATGCGAGTAGAGGTGTTATTTATTCCAGTGGGCAAGGCTGAGGCTTGAGACACTGTTAGTGTGGAAGATGAGTTGAGGCAGGAAAGGGCTGTGTTTGGTGCCCCACACCCAATTGATGCTGGGGCCTATTCCCTATGGGGAGAGCATCAGGTCTGTGTCTGTGTGCAGGGCATGTTGGTTCGCCTGGGACTTTAGCTGTAGCCAAGCATGGAATTGAGCCAGCACCACATCATGGTGGCAGTGGCCTCTCAACCAGGGGTCTGAGCAGAGGACAGCTCTCTGTGGGTCTTGCCCACCAGCACGCTGGAGATGTGCAGAGACCTTCAGCTCTGCCACAGCTGTTAATTGAGCTGAGTCTTGGACAGTTGAAGTGTGGGAGTGTGACATGACTGCAGTTACATCTGGTTGCCTGGAACTGGCCGTGAACCCTGGTGTAGAATACCCAGCAAGCTGTAAGCTTGGGGATGTGATAAAATCACATTTCTAGAGGTCTTGAGGTACCTGATGGTTTCTGTAGGCCCATAGTTATGTGTTTTTCTCCTTTGATCTCTCCCCCACCTCTAGGTCTCCACAACAGTCATACGAAGGAGAGGACAGTGGTGTAAGGGAAGCTGAAGTCAAACTGGAGCAGATCCAGCTGGATCAGGAAAACCTGGAGGAGATCCGGGAGGAGAATGATGCTATCAGAGAGGAAGAGAGGCTGTGCCAGGAGGAAAAACGGGACCAAGAGCAGGAGGAAGGGGAGCAAGTCAAGCAAGAGGTGGGTTCAGGAGGAGCTGACCTTTTTCTTTCCAGAGGATTGGTGGGAGAGCTGGTGCCAGGGGCTGCTCTCCCAGATCTTAGCTCACCATTACTGCTTATGCTGCTGGGTGCTGAGCCCGTGTAGACAGACATTAGATGTGCTTTCATGGCATAACCTGGGGCTGGTGCCATTCTTGCCTATGTGCCTTCTTGGGGTCACTCCAGGCAATCTCTGCCCTTTTGTGAGTGTGATGTGTTTGCTCCCAGAGTTTGTGGTGGTTGTCCCTTCAATACTGAGGAGGAAAGTGCTGCTTTTCCTATGGTTTTGTGGGCAGTCAATAGCTTTACTGGAGAACTCAAACCTAAATTATACTGCTTGATTTTCTTTACCCAAACTTTGTCTTGCGGCACTTTGTCTTGATAGATCTTAGTCTTGCATTGCTCACAGCTGAGGTTTTCTTTCCTTGCTCTGATAATTCCTGATTAAGGAGAGAGAGACAAGGCTGGAACTTGAGTGGTGTACATGACCATCAGGATGGCTGAGCTTCAATTGTCATTTATTGTAAATGGATTTTAACTGTCTGAGTCTGGTATAATTTTCACATTTGAACTGTGTGTGACTCTTTTCAGCCCTTCATTCTAAGAGCAGCTTCTCTCTCTGCTTGTGGCCTCTAAATGACAAATTCATGTTTTTTTTTATCTCAGTTGGGTAAGAAATATTTATTAACTGATGCAAGGACTCATTTCCATACCATTTGGGAACCTTGAACCTGCAAAACTTCTGATTTCTGCCCTCCTTTCCAAATGACACATGAGCTTCTTCCTGAATGTTTCTAAATTAGATGATATGAACTCAAAGCTTTTGCACTTTTGTGTTTGTTTAGTGTAAATCAGGAAGCCTGGGAGACGGGAAAAATCACTGGTGTTGCATAATAAGCAGTTTGACCAGCTCACTTCCTGGCTTATTCGTTTTTTGCACTCAGGAAAAGAAGAGAAGAAGAAATGAGGAAGAAGAAACACCAGAGAAACGCCAGAAGGCCCCAAGCCTTACCAGCCTGGAAGAAGAGGAGCTGTGCTCTGAACATGCTGCAGTGTGCTCCATGAAGGTCTGTGTTGCTGGGGCCCCTCTGGAGGCACGGCAGCTCTTGTAATACAGGGCTTATGGCAATGTGGGTTGTGGATCCTGTTATCTGTCCTGCGACAGGCTCAGACTAACCACTGGAGCACTTTGCCTCATCCTCCATGGTTGTCCACCTCCTCTCCTACTTTGCCTGTTTGAGCTGTTGGAGGCTGTAACAGTCTCTGTTTGGCAGTCACTGTAAAAGTCTGAAGTTCATTGAGAACTCCAGGGGAATAGTGTAATAATGAGAAAGATGTCTATGCTTTCAACTTGTGAATTTGGTTAAAGACTATACAAGAACTGAATCAGAAAATGAAATTTCCCTTCCAAAAACTCCCCCCAAAAATCCCGATAACTGAAAGACTAGCATTTCTCTATCTTACTTAGACTAAAATGTATGACTTAAGTTGTTTAAACAAACTGGAATTCCTCATCTCTGAAGCATCGTGTCCTTCCCAATAGCTTCTGTCTGCATTGGTGATCTTGTGAAACTTCTGTGATTAGCACCACACTTACATTGCATTTACTATAAATCCTCAGTTCTGTATGTGTGCTTTTAAATACAATAGATACAGATAAATGATTCTGTACTTGAGTGTTCTTTTGTCTTTGTGAGCCATAAGCTTTCTGATTGTAGCAGTGAGGAGTCTGTGCAGCCTATTAATCTGCTGTTGATATATCTTTGCGGGTTTTTTTGGTTTTTTTTTTTTTTTTTTGGCATTTGGATCTGTGCTATTTGCTGCTTAGTCAACACTTCCTGGCTGGGGATGATTGTATGAGCACTTTCTTTTGCATCAGTAAATAGATTGCAAGAGGAAAGTTTCATCATCTACAGCCATCAGATTCTTGCTCTTAATGGAGAAACCCTTTTATTTATAATCAAATAAAAAGACGGGAGACAGGGTGGCTTTGGATGCAGACTGTGTGAGGTTTGAAAAGTGGGGTGGGGGTAGCCAGATCATATTCCTGGAATGGGACTTGTAGGGAAATGTGGGAAACACTTCAGCAACTTTTATGGAACTTCTGTCATTACAGCCTCAAAACACACATATCTTCTTGACCTCAGCTTAACTGCTGCTGCTAGGATTAGCCCAGGGAAAGGTTTTTAGAAATACAGTCTCTATGTTTTATAATGATGATGTCAGAGTTCACCCATATGCCAAGCTGGATGTAAAGCTGTTCAGGAAAAATCTGAGCTTGGAATCTTTCCAAAGAAAGGATGATCTTTATACCTCAGCTAGCAGAGCTTTGTGAACACTAAGACTAAACACACTGACCACCAAGAAGGTGTTTTGGCACAGGAAGTTGTGCAGAAACCCTGCTTGTGGTGGAAAGACAAAAGCGTCTGCAGTCAGTGATGTGCTCCCCTACCAGCTGTGGTTGATGTAGGCCAGGTATGCATCTGGGGCAGGCTGATGCTGGGTTGCAGTATCATGGGTTGTCCAGGGCTCAGAAGACAGGGTGGCTGGAGGGCTGAAATAGGTGTATGGTAGCAAGGGAAAAGCCTTGTACTTGTTCTGCTTTGTCCCAGACTACTTGTGAGCCCTGAGTTTTGAGGTTGGCTAAGTGAGCAACTGTGATTTCTTCTGGCTTTCAGGAAGTGCTTTGGAGCAGAGAACTGGCCAATTCTCACTGCAGGGAATTGCCATACAGGGCAGAGGGAGATGGTCTTCAAATGGCACAGCAAAAGTTTGTTCCTGCCTAGACTGTCATGCTGAGATACACTGTCACCTACAGCTTTTTCTGGGCCCCTCTGTGTTTAACCTGATGGTCATTTGCAACCTTTCAGGAGCACATTGTGGGTGGTTTGTACCTGCACATCATCTCTCAGAAAGGATTGGTGAGGCTTTTTCCTGTTGATATGTACTTGTGATTGAGAAGCAGAGACATAGGCAGGAATCTACCAGATTGCCCTTTCAGGTTACTGTTATTCATGTTGAGGTACAGCCTCCCCATCAGTGAGCAGGATGGGTGATCCAGTCTCTGAAGGCATGGCTCAGAGGCAAGGATCAGTGCCTGCAACACCAGGGAAAGGAGTGAGTTGGCAGCAGGCAGACAGCCTACACGGCAGAAAGAGCTGGCTGATGGGCTTCTGCCATGCTGCTGTGTTGGGAACCTGCAGATTAACTCTTCCCATGTCATCTCTATTAGCCAAGGTTGCACTGTTTGTTTGTTCTCTTCTCTAATGGGCCTTGTGCTCTTGGGCACAGCTGGTAAATGTGTCCTCTCTGGGACACTGTCTTGTCTTCTGTTTAGCTAGAATTTAGCACAGATATCCTGAAAGTGTCTTAAAAGGATCATTTAGTGCTGTTTTTTTATCTGCTAACTTGGTAGGTGATGTTTCCTGTGGCACAGGCAGCAGTTTTAGAGGGGGAGAAGGCTCCTTGTTACTTGATTGCTGCTCCTTGACTCTGTGGGAGCTGGTGTTAAGAAAGCCTCCCCTTTGACTTCAAGGTGATTTTCTCTCTGTATGCTTGAGTTCTGGGGCATGAAGGAGTTGCAATGTTTAGCAACATTTCAGCTTTCCTTTCCTGCAGTGGTTGTGAAATGTTTGCTTGCCTTCCTGTCTTGGCCAAAGAGTTATTGCACAGGAGCCTCTGGTGGCTTGACATGGAGAGCTGCCTTGCAGGTGTCTCCATGTGCTGACCTTCCCTGACTGTGCTTCTCTGGTGTGGATAAATTGATCTAACTCATGCCTGTGCTGCTCTCATGCTTGGCTTCACTTCTGCAGATGTGGCTGGCAGTGCCTCCAGTTTTCCTCCTTGTCTTTCCACACTTGCCACTTTCCCTGTTGTGTCTGGCTAGGAAACAGTGTCTGGGAGAAACCTGCTCCTTGATTAGAAGGAGCAGAGAAAATGGTCTTGGTTGTTGCTTCAACAGTCAGTTAAGCTGCACATTGTTGGTTTGCCCCTGAAACTTGTTGGGATTCTGCTCACTTTCCTTGGAAAGGAGGAGGAAAGAGAATGCTCACTGTCTCTCTGACCAGTATGGGAACATGGGACTGAGGTATTTCTGACCAAAATGCAGGTGAGGGATCAGGGAAAAGAAGTGATCAGATAGGGTGACTACATTCATCTGGGATCCATGGGAAAAAAAGTAATATCTTTTTTCTCCCATTTCAGATCACGGACAGAACTGAGTCACTGAACCGCTCGATACAGAAAAGGTATTTCTGGGGTTGACCTCAGGGTAAAGCAGGTCACATCCTGCAAATGGAGGATGCCAGCAGGTCCTGCTGTGGGGAAAGGCAGGAGTGACAGGCTGCCTGTGGCCCTTGAAATCCTCCCTTCTGCTTGAGGTGCTGGGGGAACACCTTAATCCTCTTCTCTCCTCTGCTCTGCAGTAACAGCATAAAGAAGACTCAGCCTCCCTTCCCTGTGTCGAAGATTGATGACAGGCTGGAGCAGTACACCCAGGCTATTGAGGTGGGCTGCTGTGTTGTTTCTCTGTGCCCACCCTTCAAGGAGCCCTCTTTGCTGATGTTGCTCTCCCTCTGTGCCTCTTAGCTTTACCATCTGAGAGATGACAACTAAATTGTCTCCCTCTTAGATGGGAGTGCTGCTTGCTTCTGTCTGTATCTTCCTCCACAGCATTAAGTAGGTTTCTTTAGCTTCTCCTTGTTTCCTTATGTTACCTGCTTAAAGGGTGGGAGCTTCTCACAGGAACTAGTAAGACTCTGCAAGTCTCCTTTCATAACCCCTAATCCCTGAGGACCTGCAATTACAGGGATTAAAAAAAGGTCACATGCTCTTTGATGGTGATCTGTCTCCATTTGTTTTCCAGACGTCCACAAAGGCTCCAAAACCTGTGCGGCAGCCCTCTCTTGACCTTCCCACCACGAGCATGATGGTAGCCAGCACAAAAAGCCTCTGGGAGACTGGGGAGGTCACAGCTCAGTCTACTGTGAAGCCCTCTACTTGTAAGGTACGGTACTTGGAGGACTTGCCTTGCTTGGGCAGGAGGTGAGGGACTGACCCCTGGGCACAATGTGTTTTAGCCTATTGGTGTGGCTCATTCGTGGTGCCCACCAGCTCCAAAGAGATTCAATCTCCTCCACCAGGTTGCAAGGCCTTGTCCTTCTGAGATTGAATTTATCTGTGTTAGGGTCCCCAAGTGTTCCTTGTGATGGTGGTTGAGGCTCTGATTTGAAATTGGAATTAAAATCAGCTGGTGGGGAGAATGCATGTGTCTTCTGCAGGGGCTTGGACTGAGCTCCAGCTGCTGAGCACAAAGATGGATCTAACACCAAGGTGATAAATCTTGTAAACTTGTATTATGTATTGCTCTCAATGTTCACTTTCTGATCATTGTGAGACAGACTGATTCTGTAACACATTGGTTGAAAATGTGTATATGTGAGCAAAATTCCTTCCACTTAAAGAAGCCTCGATGTTAACATGTCATAAATAGTTACCAAACTTAAGAAAATAAACTTCTTGGAGCTGATTCAGACTCTTGTTGAAGAGGCTTAGAGAGAGGAAAACATAGGATATACTGGGAACAGGAAGAAGTTTTCAAGATGATGGGTTTTAACTGCAGCTGTTACAGGTTAGATGATGTGATATAAATGAAAAAGGGAGGTCAGATGTGTGGATTTGAAATGGATATGGACAGAGGCATGTTCAGCAGCATTAGCAGTGAAGAGTAATAAGAACATCATCTCTTCAGGATATTGTGGCTGGAGACATCGTGAGTAAAAGAAGTATTTGGGAACAGAAGGGCAATCCCAAACCTGAGAGCAGTATCAAGGTGAGTTAGTGCCTGTGAGTATCAGAGCACTTGCTCTGCTGAAAAAGAAAAGAGCACTTGGATGGGTTGGAAGTATTGAAGATGGTGACAAGGGCTACCTGTATCTATCAGTGCAATTGCATACCTAAGAGCTTCTTCCTAACAGTGAAATGCTATTGCTTCAGTCCTAGTGAAAATAACAGCAAAAATAGTTTTATATCCAGTAATGCTGTAAGGTCTCTTGAATAGCATGTTGTTCTCAGCCCATGAGCTGGGAGTCTTAGCCTTCTAGGCTCCAGTGGAACTGCGAATGTGATTTGCTTTGCTCTTGTTATTTTTTTTTAGTATTGCGAGTAAACAAAACATGCAAAATTAAGTAGAATTGGACCTAAGATGGTATGAACACTTGCAGGTGGATCTGGGGTTTTGTGGGAATGTTTGTGGAAATGTCTTTTAAAATGCAGCAACTGCGTGAACTGTCCAGAATGGGAGAGGAAGATCAAAGTATCTGATTAGTTCCTGGGCTGTAGTGTCCAGTAAACCAAACCAGCTCTTGCCATGGGTAAAAGCAACTCTGGATTGGGCATCTGGGATCTTATGTGAGCCCTTCCTCACAGTGCCTGGCATTGCATCTTCTCTTTCCTGTTGCATATCCTGTGCTTGCTGTGTTACTCTATGCTTAAAGGAAGTGTTAATGGATCTGTGTAAAGTACTTGTGTGGAAGGGGTGCGAAGGGAGTACAGAGTAGGCTGTCTCCAAGACTTCTGGGAATAAAATCAAATACTCATCTGGCTTCAGTTATTTGGTCTTGACTGCCTATTTAATGGAGAAAAATGTTAACTTTGCCTCTTTGTTTATTTCTCTCCTGTTCAGTCCATTCCTTCTGGCAAAAAGTATAAATTTGTTGCAACAGGCCATGGCCAGTACAAGAAGGTGTTGATAGATGATGCTACAGAGCAATAGTATGCCTGGAGAACTCGTTAACCAGGTAGGTGGGATACGACCTTGCACGATGTAACAAACTCCTGTGCTGTTTTGGCTGGATGTTGGGGTTATTTCTGCCAGTTACGCTTTGGGTGAGTTGGAAGGTACTGTATGGGAACAGCTGGAGCCTTGCTTCTGGGCCTGTCTGAGCTGGAATGGAGTGGGTACACAGTAGGGGTTTGTTTTTGTCTCTGACTTCCTGATGCTGCTAGGAGACTGGATACCTGTGTTACTTTAATCTTAGCTAAGTCCCTTGGCTACTCCTATCTGGATGAAGATGTGTTTCCCTTTGCTGTTCAAAAAAACAGTCTCTGCTGTCTTTTCTTATGCTCTCTTATGTTGAAAGGAGAAATAGATGGTTGGAGCTCATTCTGTCTGACCTTGGGGGCTCATGTACTTTTGAAGTTCAAATGTTTCTTGGGTCTAATTCTGAGATTTACTGAATTAATCAGAGTGAAAACTTTTAATGACTCCAGTAACCTCTTGGAACCAGTCTATAATAAGGTGGCAGCAGGGAGAATGTGAACATCTATTGTGCTGGGTAGACCAACAGAGCAGAAAGGACTGTTCTCTGTTGTGCAGCAAGGGGGAAGGCAGAGTCGTGTTGCTGTCTCTGTGCTTTCTTTAAATGGTTTTTGGATCTCATGCTTCTATTGTGTTTATGCTCCTAGATAACACCAGGGTATCCACCAGGGTATCTTGAGTGGATGATAGTGGGTTGCAGCAATAAGGAGGAATGGTGTAGAGGGAGGTGATAACAGGCTGGATCCAACCCAGCAGCATTTGGAACAATGAGTGAAGAGGAAGTTGTTGAGGGTGAAAACAAGCTCATTCTCTTTTTTCCTACTATAAAAAAGCAGCTTTATTTCATAGCCAAGCTTATAAATAGCTCTGTCTGCTACAAAACACCTTTTGTTTCTGAATTCTTCTGGGGCCCATGTTCCTTCCTTTCCCCCACCCTTAAGGAGATGGTTTCTGAGTGCAGCATATTGTATTGTTTGTTTAGGGTTTTCTTTTGCCTTGTAGTGCCCATTTGGAGGAGAAGCCGTTTTGAATGCTACTTTGAGATGAGCCCAGTGCAAACTCAAGGCTGTCCAAAGATATGGTTTTTAACCCACAGAACTTGTATCCTCAGCTTACTTCTCTGTGACTTTCAGAAACATATTTTAAGGTCTCCTCTTTGATCAATCTATTCTTTTTCCTGAAATCTGTTTCAGTGTACCAGGTGGGAGCCTACTGAGCTCAGTTCTTCATGGCAAACAGGTTTTGCTAGGTTGTCAGCAGGTTTTGTTTGCCCTACCTGAGCTTCTCTAAGCAGCTCAAACGAAAAGTACCTTTGGCTCTGGTCTTTGTCCAGCATTCTTTCATGAAAGGCAGGGACTGTCACTCCAAGCAGTGTGGCACAACACTGTTACACTAGGGGTTTGTTCACAAGGAAGTTGTTTTTCTTTGACTGAATAGAAAAATTACTGATAGCTGAAGGAGCTTGTCTTGTTTCTGTTTGCAGGTTCTTAGCTGGCTGTTGTGTGTACTGTGAGCTCCCTGCTCTCCAGCTCCTCTCCACCCCCTGAACTATGTTCATCCTTTTCCATACTACTGGATCAGTTTGTCATTGCCTTTTTGCTCCCAAACCCTTCTTGATCACCCGTGACACTTTCTTAACACCACCTCATCAGCTTTCTACTTGCTTAAGCAACTTTTACCTCCTCCTCTTCCTTCCTGAGCTTCAGGACCTCAGTGCCGGCTGCAAAGCAAGAGGTTTTCTGAGTGGCAATTTGGGCTCTTAGTAACTGCCTGAGGCTGTTTGACATGGAAAAGAACCAAACTCTGTGCTCTTTAGCATCCCCCTTCTCTTGCTCAGCACAGCAGCTCAGGCTGGGATGTGCTGCACTGACTTCCAGTGCAGAGCCATTGGTGAAGATCTGTTGCCTTCAGGGATCTGTCCTCTCCTTTGCGATACTCTCATGTCAGTGTCTGACCCTGCGGAACTTGCAAGGCTTGCTGTGTGTCTCTGTCCTTTGCTCTTGGGGTAAAATGGGCTAAACCATGCAGCCAGACTTGCCTTCCTCTGCTTCCTTCCTTCTTTTTGGGGAGTTGCTCTCTCCAATGGCATTGCTCCATCCTTCTTCCCTATACAGTGGGGCTGGATTGTGGATGCAGCGTGGCTGAAAGCCCAGCAGATACAAAATATACAAGCCTTAGGTGAGAGTTGCTGGTTTGTTCTGGGTGGTCATCCTTGCTGCAGGACAAAATCTGGATTAAAGCACAGTTCCTTCTTAAACCATCTTCTCTGGTCAGGTTCACTTAGTCTCCCAAATGTAACTGATGTTGGCTGTTGTGCCTCATGCTGATACTATGAATCTTGTGCATAGGCATCCATCCACTGTGCTACAGTACAGTGCCATTTATCATTCATCTTGATCTGTTAGGCATTCCACATGTTTTACACACCACTCATTGATTTTTGTGTTTGTGTTGCTGTGTGGATCTTTTTCTATAGCCTTCTCATGCAGCAATATTAAATTATCCTGCAGAAGCTTACCTGGCATCCACTTGGGATTACTGGTGTGTTTTCAACCTACCTCTTGTCAGCTTTTTCTTGGGAAACTGCTGGGAGTTGGAGAAATACCCAGTTTAGATAATTGGGTTATTCTTACTTTTTTTTCCTTTGAATAGGGAAGGAGTTACAAAACTGAGAGGATAAGACTAGCAAAATGAAAACTTAAGCTTTGATGATAACTGAGCTGCTCTTATAGCATCATTGCAAAACTGGAAGACTTCAGAAAAGCAAAAGGGGTTCTTTGTTTTGTTTCCAAGTCTCTTAGCAGTTTGGCTTGAGGAAACTTTGGTCAGTTCCGTATCCTCTGCACACAAGAAAAAAGAAATATAAAGAGCTGTGTATGGAATTTCCTATTTGGACCAAACATGGCAATCCTATATTAGCTGTGTAGGAACACCCTAGCCTATGACAAAGTCCCTTGTGAAACAGAAATAGCTGATCTCCCAGATTTTATGCTCATACGCCTGCTGGCAACGGAGTTGCGAAGGGTGACTAACACTGGAAAGCACAGCTGTGTCTTGGATGGGCAGAGATGGAGATTTTCCTTTAAAAACCCTCTTTTTAAAGGACATCAGGGACAAGCAGGTATGCAAATATGATGCTCCTCTTGAAAATGAGACTACATGTGGTTAGCAGGACCCCTTAAACTTGGTAAATACGAAGTTGGATACCTACATGCTGAAGCAGGCTCTTGTTGGTTATCATGGAAACCATCAGCTGTATTTGAGAAAACATAGTAAAATACATAACAGAACTTGATTACTGAAATAAAGTCAGTCTTCTGTGCACAATGCTTTAGTAGACTAACCTAGGAGGTTGAGAAATGATGATGCCCATTTTGTTAGGGGAGCTGCTTTGTGAGAGCAGGATATCTTATCTTGTCCCTTGTCCAAGTGGGTTGGAAGGATGAGTTTCCATTTTGTTCTCAGCAAAGGGGTGAGGGGTGCACATTCAGTGGAGAAGATAAAAATATGTACCCTCTTTGAGTTTGTTTCTAAGACTCCCTGGAGGAGATGTGGAGCAACTCAAATTCCTTCATGTGTCCTCTGCAACTGTTGCTGCTTCTAGAATCTGTCTTGATCTGTTTTAGTGCAACAAAATAAAATATAAAAATCTTAGATTCCATTATTCTCTAAACTGGTCTTCTATCAGCAACTTGTCCTCTTCATTATGTGCCTTCCCTCCCTTTCCTTTGTTACTTCATCCAGTGTTGCTTGTTGGCTCTTTTTAAAACAAGTGTGTATTTGGTTATTTGTGAGGTGTGGATGTGGTATGTTACACACTGAAGCTTATAAACATACAGAGAGTAACCCTTAAACCTGCAGCATGAGGCTGCTGGCTTTGAGGGATTTTATTCAATTTCCTGTTTTCTTACACTTGGCTTCGATGGGCAGTAAACCTGGTCATAGGTGTTTTCTTCCTTGGTGCCCTGTAGGAATCTCCAGAGGTGCCTGGCTTCAGTTGACTGACCATCCTGATGCTGTTCTGTTAAAGCTCTTGGTGTGCTCGTCAGCTGCTTTGTGTCTAAACCGGCTCACCTCAAACACAGTGCTGATCTTTGTCATAGGTTTGGCAGCCAGTTCCTTCAGTTTCCGGGCATCAAAACGTGGCTTATGCAGAAGGATGGGTAAGCGGCGGGGAAGAAAGAAGCTTTCTTCCTTCCGTGGGTTTTTCTCTTCTGCTTGCTGCTTTGTCGCCTTCTGAAGTGTCACCTGGTATAAAATAGCATCCCACATTCTCATGGCTCTTGATTTAAACAGTGTGCAGTCTTGGCTGATGACTGCTTGAGCAGTGTCCTTTTTACTCCCCTCCTCCTGTTCCAGCTTTTCTGGCCTGGGCTCTGGGAAGTTGGGTGCTTCTGGCTGCACCATCAGGTGCTTCTTGAGGCGATGCCAGCCACTGGCACTGGTTCCGGGTGGTCTTGCTACTTCTACTGATGATTGTGTTTGCTCAGCTTTAAGGGGAAGGCTGCTGTTGGGTAAGCTGGGGGTCAGCTGAGGTTGAATGGTATGTTCTGCCCTGGTGTCTGTGGAGGTGGACCCAGTACCATCAGCTTGTGCTGGAATTGCTGTTGCTGGGTGTACTTGCCTCCAGGGAGCATTGGATGTTGATGGTTTTAGGATGTCTCTGTCTTCTTTGGGTAATTCAGGAGCTGTCTCTGCTCCAGATACTTCGGTGTCACTTCCGTGGCTCTTAGGTTTGGTGTGGCCGTCAGAAGTGCTGGGCTTGGGTGAAAGGGCCTTAGTGGACTTTTCAGAAGGAACAGGCTCAGGAGCTTGATCACCAGGTTCTGTGTCTGCAGCAGGAAGGTGGGGAAGCTCTAGCAAGGGAGGTGTGGCCCTGCTGTCATCAAGCGAGGTGGGTATGTGCTCTGGAGACTGCTCAGAGCAGCTTGTTTGAGGTGCTGGGGAAAAAGGCCTTTTGTCTTCATGGCTGACAGTTCCTTGGGTCAGGTTTGATGTGGGAGTCTTAGCCCTTGGTGGCTTGACACTGTGGAAATAAGTGTTTACCTTGGTGACATAGGTGGTGACCTCTGGTGCCCTTTCTTTACTGGGTGTACTGGAAGGAGGAGGCTGGGGGAGAACAGATATTGAAGGGTCATGTGGAGAGGGAAGGTGGGAACTCGTGCCTTCATGCTGCTGTGGAGTCTCAGGAGCTCCTGGTTTGTGTAGCAGGGGCATGGCTGCGGAGGTTGTGAGCATGACATGTTCAGCAATGCGCCTCTGCTCAGTGACCTTCAGCGTGAAGGGCTTGCTCTTTCGGAAAGGGGAGGGGGCACGGTGGTTGATGGGCCTGATGGAGATGTGGGTTGGCAGGCTGGTGGAGCGGGGTGCTGTGGTTTCAGGGGTCTCTGCTGGGGCAGCGCTTTCATCATACTCCTCTTGGTCGGGGCTGGCCTCGTTCACAGGTGAGAGGCTGGACCGGAAGGACTTGGCTTGCTCCGAAGTGAAGACAGCGTTCTTCTTGGCTGCCTTTTTCAGCAGCCGCTGGAGCCGCAGGTTGTCCTTCCCAGGCTTTGGTAGGGTGGGAGGGGGAGAGAGGTGGTGGTGGGTGGGAGCAGGCTGGATGGAGGATGATACTGTAATCAGCATTGTCATTTCCTGGAAAAAACCCACAAAGTTTAGAGTAGATGTGGGCTTATCCCTGGGCTAGATTCTGAAGTATTCATGCATAAGTCCTCCTCTTCCTCTCTCTTTAAAAGCTATGAGTATGGAGTCAGTATTATGGGAGAAGAGCATCAGTCTTGGTTTCCTTGCTCTCCTGACATAACCTCAGCCAGTCTTGAGGAGGGTGGGTGTGGCAGGGCAAGAGATGCACTGAGGGAAAGCTGTTTTGCCAAGTCTGGAGCCCTTCCTCTCCTGGCATTAGCACAAAATCCAGTAAGAGCTCCCTGGGACCCCACACATTCGTGTGTTGGCAAGCCATAATGGGATTTGGAAGGAAATGTCAAGGGAAACAAAGTGGGTCTGGACTTATGAAGCTTTGAAACATCTCCAGATGCACAAACCAGGAATGTTTCATGGCTTTCCAAAGTTCAGTTATTAATACTCTGATACAATGTTACATACAGCAGAACAGCCATAAACTACATGTGTCATTTGAGTCAAAGTCAACACTTGCCTTGACTGATTTCATCTGGCATGAAGACACCCATGTGAAATACAGGTCTTCTCAAAAAGCTGTGTTTATCAGTGAGAAAGTGCTCTGTCACAGCAATGATTGGTCTTTTCCTGTGGCCTGAAGCACAGGGGCAACTTTTTCCTCCTGTGCTCCTTCCAAGGTATACCCAAGTTTTCTCTTTCCCTTGGGGAACTTTGCCACTGTCTTCCCTATATTACTTATTCAGGGAAACAGAAGTGACTTGTGGTCTGGATCAGGTCTTACCTCCAATGGCAATTGCAGCCCTTTGGCCAACACTGGGCTGCTCCTATGGGGATGCATGGCTGCTTTTCCTGCTCTCTGTCACTAACTCACCACCATCTCTCTGGTGAGCACTGATCGCTGACAGTGGAGCTAAGGGTTTGTGTTGGGGATAGAAAGATAAAACTACTCTCAGTTCTTCCCTTTCTCTTCTTGAGCAAGCTGGGGAGCACAAAACACTCAGCCTCTGACCCGCAGTGACTCTTTGGCAACCCCTAGAAAGAAATCTGACTCTATCCTGGCTCTCTCTCAGCACAGAGTTGCTGAGTTTTGCTGTGAAATGAGGTATAAATCACTGAGCTCCTCAGTTTGTGGTGCTGGATGCAACTGAACCTCCTGAGACAAGAAAGAGGAGGCTGGGGTGGTGTCAGGCTTGCTCAGAGGGGCTCTTTTGTATGTGCTGAGCCTGCTGGCTACCAACCTGCTCTGGTTAGTTTGGGTGTGTAGCCTGATACCTATGTAGCTATGATATGTGTGGGGAAAACTGTGTTAAATCAAGCTCTCAGAAGTGCAGAACAGCTATTTGTGCTTCAGTGCGTGGTGTTAGCTTTGGGTTTGTAGTGCTGCTGTCAGCACTGGTCTGGCAAGGTGATCCATACCAAGCAAGCAGGTGGTGTATCTGCCAAAATTGGTTGTGAATTGGAAGAAAAGGGTGACTCTTCAGGAAAATAAAAACAAGCAAAGACAGCTGCAAATAAAAGCACTGAAGAGGTGGCATGTAGAGCTCAAAAGCTTCGAGGTCAAGCCCTCCCCATGGAACATGAGCTGTCCTGCAGAGCAGAGGCTGTGGTGGGCAGGGTCTGGGCAGCATCTAGGAAGTGGTGCAGTCAGTGCAGGAGGGACATGGATCTGCTGGAGCAAGTGCAAAGGAGGGCCACAAAAATGATGTGTCCACAGAGGGATGGAACACTTCTATGGGGGCAGGCTGAGAGAGTTGGGGCTGTTCAGCCTGGAGATGAGAAGGCTCTGGGGAGATCTTACTGTGCCCTTTAAATATGTGAAGGGGACTTACAAGAAAGATAGGGAGAGACTTTTTGGTAGGGTATGTAGCAGTAGGACAAAGTTTTAAACTGAGGTGGTAGATTAAGACTAGATATAAGGAAGAAGCCTCTTTATGAGGAGGGTGTTGAAACTCTGGAACAGGTTTCCCAAAGAGGTGGTAGATACCCAATCCCTAGAAACATTCAAGGTCAGGTTGTATGGGGGTCTGAGCAGCCTGATCTAGTTTGAAGATGTCCCTGTTTATTGTGTGGGTGTTGGATTAGTTGACCTTTAAAGGTTGCTTTCAACTAAAGGTCCCATTCAAGCTGTTCTGTAACTTACTTTGGCTGGAGGCATGAGAAACCTTCAGCAGTTTTGGCGAGGGGGCTTGGAGGGGATTTGTGCCAGCTGGGATTGACAACTGTTGGGCATTCCCAGTGTTTTATCAACTTCATGCCTTAGGCACAGGGCTGGGATTAGGATTTGCTTTGTTTCAAGAGCTACTCTTAGAAGCATGTCTTCACTGTCCCCTAAAAAGCCTGAGATTCCATTCCTTCATCATATACCTGCTCTCCTCTGCAACCTCATGGATATTTTAGATTCTTCTGGGTCAGAAGAATACAAAATATCTGGTGGAGGAGTTGGTAATTGCTTGTGGGGTTTTTTGTGCCTATTTTTTTTTATCTGCTGAAGGGTGAGCAAATACAGGCATCTGATGGTAGATTTTATTGTGGAATGATTTAATCTGCTCCTGTTTAGTGTGGTCCCATGGACAGCCTGTACTACAAGATTAAGCTATGATCTAGCAGCACTGGTAAACCAGATTTGTAAGATTGACCTGCTTCAGGCTTGGCTTAGGGATGCTAAAGAGGCAGGACAGTGAACTTCTCAACTACTGCTCAGCTCTTTGAGTGTTTTGCTTGTCCCATGGACTGCTGCACCCCAGAAAAAATGCAGCTTCCCACATGAGTCAATGAAGGATCTTGCCTGGGATTTGCTGCAAAGTGCCAGATCCTACAGAGGAGGGTGTAGGGGTTCTAGGAGTGGGAAGCTTAGATACAATATGCATGCACAACGAATATTTTCCTTCTGTTCTCAGAGTTAGAGGCTGCTTTGTATCCTGTAACATCAAGATTTGTTCTTACAGTAGTCCATGCTCTTAAAATCACTTGCTACTGTCTCAGCATCCCATCTGACTTGAAATCTGCTGTAATGTGGATCTTAGACACCTTGTGGTGTGTGGTAACTTCCATGGCATGCAACTGTATCGGACTCTGTGTGCATGACTAGTGAGGCAGAGAGATGCTAAGAATCGGCAACAGGAAATCAGCTCTTAATTTATTTGCCTTCCCTGTCATGCTTGGCTTTTTTTGAGTCTCCTTCAGAGCTTTGTGTGCTCAGGAGAAATTCTGCAACAAGAACGATTTGTGTCTTCTCCCTTGCCACATAATGAAGCAAAAGCAAAGGGATGCTCAGGCTTGTTTTGTTGCCAGTGGAATGGCCAGAGCTAAAAGCTCAAGGAGAATAGGGAAGTACTGCCTGAGAAACATGTGTGGGTTTGTGATAAGCTGGAAGGAAATGAAGCTAGAAGTGAAAAGGCTTTCAAAGGGTTAAGTTTCCCTGCTGCTGGTTGAGTGCCCATGGGTGGATGTGTGGTCACCCACAGTGGGACCCCAACTGTTCTCTTGACTTTGCTCCATCTGCAGTCAGCCCCAAATCAGGATTAGTGGGGAGAGTGTCAGCATGCAAGAATCATTTATCAAGTGATGGAAAACTCATTTGTGTGCTGGAGTCCCTTGGCTGCACCAGCTGTCGTGCATGGAGCAGATGGAGAGCTGCAGGAACCCAACACCGCTGCAGATGGTCCCAAACAGAGCTGTGGCTGCCGGGGGCTGTAGGAACACACTCTGCTTTAGTGGCTTTCTTGGACTTGGGAGGAAACCTGCTAATCCCCTCCTTTTTGGGGGCGGAGATGGCTCGGCAGGAGTGCAGCTGTGACCTCTGCTGGGTGTGCAGCCCTCGGCATCTGCTCTGCCATGAGTGTGAACGTTTCCAGAATGGTGGACTTATGCTGAAGCCTTAAGGGCTTTGTGAAAGTGGGTGGGGAAAAACACCTGTAATTGCTAGACAGGGTGCAGGCTCTGTACAGCCCCCAGGGTATTGCTCACGAGAGGTCAAATGGTATCCATAACCTTGTTGTTTTCTTGTCTTGCAGTTGAGCTTCGTCCTGGCTCGATGCAACCCTCAATGCCACTATTTCCTCTGCTCCACAGAAGATAATTGAAGGATATTTCTCTTCTGACTGCTGTCAGTCTGCTCTGGTACAGCCTGACTCCTCGTGGGTGTGAGCAATAGCCCATGCTGCCTCCAGATGGATGAAAGGAACTATATCAGCTGGCAAAACCTATCCCTGTTTTAACCTTCTATGTGACTCTTTGGCTTTGGTTGTTTTTTTTTGTTTGTTTGTTTGGTTTTTTTTTTTAAATCTGTCTCTGCTATGGAGATAGGAGGCTGTGGCTCTGTTCCCTTTTTTCTGAAGTGTTGGAAGAGAGGGATCTGCTGCCCTGCTGAGCAGGCAAGGCTTTTGCTATGTGATGATGAATTTCTCCTTCTGTGGCCCTTGGTGGCTGGGTGGTGGCAGAGAAGGAGCTCAACAGTAACCCGGTAAAAGAATCAGTGTTTGTAAGGTGGGCAATAGGCAGTTCTGAGCGTGAAAAGACTGCAAAGACAGTGTGAGGAGAGCGCAAGGACCAGTTGCCACCCTGTTGGTGCCATCTGTGGGCAAAGTCTTCCCCTGTTTACAATGCAGCCTCTGTCCTGCTACACCACCTGTTTTGAGGGACTTCCATCTATTGGTCTCTCTGTACATCAAATCACTGGTTTTTTTTCTTTAGTTCCCAGATTATCCTTTAATCACAGTTACATACCCATGCCAAAATGTTCCTGCTCCTTTTCTCTCTCAACAGTGGGAACAGCAGCTTTGTTTCAAATATCTACTGCCCTCCTCTACCTATCTATGATGGATTGGAGGTCTCCTTTCCCAGGTGTAAGAAGTGCTGATCACTGGTATTATCTCCCTTTTCTGGGAAAGTGAATTGCTTATTCTCTAACCTGTGGGCTCCAGAGCCAGTGACAGAAGCACTTCTGCAAGTCAGGGGTGCTGGCACATTGGTAGCCTGCTTGCTATGCTCCTGGAGCTGAACAGGATATCTGGGAAATGGCTGCTGCTTTTATCCTGGAAGCTGCCTTGGTGAAGGGGCATTCTAGTGAATTGTCTGGGGAGGCCAAAGTGTGCTGTCAACTTGGGGAAACTGAATTCCAAACGAGTGGCACCTCTGGCCTTGGGCTTGAGGTCTGCAAATCAGCTCCTAGGGCTGTTTCTGAAGTCTTTCACTCCTTCATACTTCATGGTGTTAACATGTCCCTCATCCCCCTCTTTAAAGTCTTATTCCTACTCTCTTCCCATGTCAACATAATTTTGCAAGTCGTTTATACTCTCCTGGAGGGAGGGCAGCTTGTCTCTCCTCCTGCATCAGTGTGCTTTCTGCTTAAATTTTGTGCCTCCTGGATTTTCCCTTTTTTGTAAGCATTTAATAAAATTTGAAGAAGATGTTGTAATGGTGGCAACTCTGAGAATTTTGTTCATGTAGGAGTTTCTGCAGTAAAGCTGTTTTCAAAGACCTTGCAACTCTCTGCTTGAGTGTAAGATGGAGGAGAAGAAACCTCAGGCAAAGTGACAAGGAAAGAAGCTCAACATATGCAGGAAAGGGGCTTTCTGTGAACCTGCGCCATTTAGATACTTGTCATTTTGCTGCATTTTTCATTGGGGTTAATTGACTGTAAAATGGGAAGGAGTGGTGGTTGGGTGAGATGGAGCAGCATGCAGAGACTTCTCAGGGAGTGATCAACTAGGAGAAAAGCACAGAGCTTACCTCCCCAGGTTGTAGACCTGAGCAACATCACAGGCTGTAACCAAAATCACTGCTGATGTCAGCTACATATATAAAATATTCCTCCCTAGCCTGCTTATCCAGCTTTGATGAGGTCAGTATAGCTATCTGTACTGGAACCCAGCACTCTGAGCTGATGACTCTACCTCGAACCATCTAATGAAAAATCTCTTTATGGATGTGACCTTCCAATTAATAACACTTAGGGTGTAAAGATGGCAAAGAGTTTCTGCTGTCCTTACCTATGCTTTCCTAAAGTGGTAGGAAGAAGAAAGTTTTCAGCACTTCTTGCTCTTATCTTTCAACTTCCTGGTACCCTTGTCTTTTCCATCCTCTTCTTCAGCTCCTGAATATAGGAATTCAAGGAATCCATCTTCCTCAAAGCACCAAGAAGCATGGACACCATCTGGTCCCATCTGCTCCCCTTCAGCCCTTCCTCTGCCATGCTGGGGTTTCCAGTGAGGCTGGAGTAGTAGCAGTGTGGTGTATAGGGATGTTCTGGCTTGAGCTGAAAACAGCACTACTTTGCCTTTGCACGTGTGCAAACTGATTGCAGCAATTTTTCAACTCTGTTCTGTAGCTGACTGGAGGAAAAGATGGCTGGAAACCCCTTCAGTTACTATTCCTGTGCCCTGCCAGTTTGGAGAGTGCAGACAAGGTCAGACAAGGTGCAAGAGGCTGCCTGTGTAAGATTCCTTCTCTAAGGAGAGTTAATTTGTGGAGTATATATTCTCCACTTAAAGACCACAAAGGCCTAGGTCTGGTTTCAGTAACAAGTGCTGTAATTCAAGTTCTGGTCACAGCAGAGAAGTGAGCAAGTTCTGGGAGACCAGAGCTCTCTAGTGGTGGTCAGGAACTAGGGAAAGACCTGGCTTGGAACAGATGTGTGTAGCTCTTTATGAGGTACATATATCTGCCAGGGGAAGTGTTTTCACAGTTAAATTAACTTTATGATGTGCTGTTTCTCCTCCCAAAGTAAGATGGTGTACTTGTGATTGCAGTGGCACTGAGGTTACCAGAATGGTGAAACCTCCACACACACAAAAAAGAGGGATGCTGCACCCCAGGTATACTGGATGTGCATCTTAGTGTTCAAAAGACTCATTTCTCCACTCAGCAGCAAACTGTAGGGACTTTTGGCTTATTTTGTTGCTCCCTTCACAAGAAAACATGCCATTGGTGAAGTGCTTCTGCTCATATCTTGCTGAAATGAAAAGCTCCCACAGGTGAATTTGCTGTGAATAAACCACAGTTACACTGTGACCTTTGCAAGGCCAGCCTGCTTCCAGCTCTTTGGCATGTCTCTGGGACCTCTGCCCTTCTAGGAGGGGCTTCTGGGGACTTGCCCTGCTCATGTGAGTGGAGGACAGCAGGTTGGTGCCCCTTTATAGCAGTTACCAGTCTGGTCTTAGTAGCTGACTGCTCCATAGCCTTCCTATGTCCAGTTTTCACAACACTCTGGATTTTGCAGCACTGGCATGTCAGAGGCTTTCATTATGAGACCTTTGCTCAGTCTTCACCTGGGACTGCTGCATTTTGAGCATAAGAACAGACACTGATTGAGTCTTTCTTGCAGGGTGCCTCAAAGGCTGGCAGAGAAGAGTGATGTGTTCCTGTGTCTGCTGGCTGCCTATGTCCTGTGTGCTGCCGTGCTAGCCCAAATTACCATTCCCTTGGCAGGCTGGTAGTGTCTGAAGAGAGGGGCTGGAACCCCCTGTGTGGGTTGTCAGTGCTCTGACCTTGAGGCACCCCTCAAGGTGTTGCTTCATGGTAGTTCTTTCTTGGTCATATTTAGATTATGCAGAAGGGGAACATCATTTTGTGTGGCATCTGCTCTGAAATAAATGTGGGGGGAGCTATGATAATACTAAAACATGCTGCTTGTCTTTCTGTGGCAGGCTTCAGGGCTGGTTTTTTCCCCCCAACAGGGTTTAACAGATGATTCTACAGGAGTGTGTGCAAAATGGAATTGAAAACCATGACCCTTGCAGTGCCTGTTCCCTGCAAGCCATAAACCAGCATTATTTAAACTTGGGGAAAGCTTATCTGATGGAAAACTCAAGTCTCTTTTGAATGTTAGGTCTTTATGTACCACTTTTTCTGCCTTGAGACTGGGGGCTGGACTTCATCTAGTACTTTTTCCAGGTATAAAAGTAATTATAGGCTCATTTTAATATTCATCCTAATGTACATGTGCTCACTAATTAACAGATCTCTGGTCAATGCTTGCAGTTCTGCACTGGGCCTCCAGTGAGGCAATTCAAGACCCAAGAGTTTAGAGTTTCCAAATGACTTTGCTCCTTGAAATGTGCCTGCAGTTTCTGCTCTTTGAAGGAAAGGTCAGCTTCAGAGACACCTGAGCCTGAATGTCAGAGCTTTGCCTCCTGCCACCACCACCACCTTCGTGAAGGAAAATAAACAAGCTCAAAGAGCAGGGCAGCTATAAATAATGAGGTGGCAGCTGATATGCTGCTGAACAAGATTCTGAGGTGGGTCTATTGGTAACTCTTGGCAGCTCAGTGCACTTTCGCTGATGCTGAGTTACATGTACACATACATATGTATATATTTTAAAGCAGGCAAAGAATGAATCTCACATTTACAAGAAGTGCAATTGGAGCTACCATTTACTTCAGTAAGTGGGATGAACCCATTACAATTATAGGCAATTTCCCTGTGCTTTGACATGAGTCCCCTGAGGATTTTGGTTGCAGTGGAATGATTTGGTTTTGATCACAAATTTCCAGCAAGCTGTTTTGTCTTTCTTGATAACTCTTAAGTAACAGTGTTTTAGCAGTGCTAAAGACATGTGTTCTTCATTCTTCCAATAAATAGAAAAAGGTATCATGGATTTGGGGCCTTTGAGAGTGATGGGAAGAAGGGGTGGAGGGGGAGTTGAGCAAAGTAAGGGGAAGATATAATTGGGAATTACAGAAGCAAGCAGTTTAGAGCATGAAAGCAGCAAATTGCAAGTGTAATTACTCGATCAGAGGTGCTTGGTAGGGTAGGTAGCTCTTCCCCAAGGTTGTGGAGAGACTGTGAGCGATTGGTGTGAGCACCTTGACTGATCTGGCTCTCTCACCTCCTGTGGGGACACACCAAAACAGCAGCTTCAGGCATTGGTTCTGGCTCCCATCCTGTTGCTCAGTCTCCATCCTTATTGTCAGATTGTCTCATCCATTTGCATGTAAATAGTCTGAGGATGAGACTCAGGCCATGTCTTGGATGGTCAAGCCTGATCCCTTGCTTCGGAGAGACATCTAGCCTAGATTTAGGGTGTCCAAGGATGGTCTACTGAATCCCACAGGCACTGTGCCTTAGTTGTCTAAAGCAGGTGCAGCAAGTACCTCTCCCAAAGCAAACAAGTGATGGAGAAATAGTCTACCACAAAAATCAGGAATCAATATTGACTGAAGGAAAAAGAAATTCACTACTTACTGATGTGTAATTTGTTTCCATCTGAAGTCATTCACATGTTGGGCGTGTCGTGTTACTCGATCTGGTTTACAAAATTACCAGGTGTTTGTTTCTTCAAGATCATGTCAGGTGCTGGTTTCTTGTGATTTTTAGAGCCCTGTAGGTAAGTTCCAAACACCAGGTGTAAAAGAGTGTTTACAGTAGCCAATAAGTACAAGCAGTTTTCCAAAAATAAATAAAGGGATTTTTTAAAAGCATGAAAATTTCCATCACCCAAAATTAGCATGAAGAAGGACTATCAAGTAACACTATTGCGTGCTCCTAACTTTGGCCCTGCAAAGTGGCATCTCAAGTACTGGAGAGGTGAAGGGCAGATGATGGTGATGTTGCCAGGATAGCTATTCGAGCAGAGTAGCTCCAGGCAATGAAACCAGTTGGAGGCTTTTCAAGTTGGCTGGTCAGATTTACTGTTTTGCAAAAGTCAGGGTTGCAAAATGTAAATTTGGAGCTGTGCTTTGATTGTTTCCTTCCTGAGAAAGGAAGAACACAAATGCTGGCTTTGTCTCTGCTTGTTCCTGGGGAGAGGCATGGAATATACAGGGGCTGCAAGTGCAGAAAATGCTGCACTGGAAGCAGAGGGTGTTTGGAGTTGATAGTATGGTGAATTTTGGTGGACGGGGGTTTATGTGCAGTTTGACTCAGAGATCTGGACCAAGACTGCTTAAGTGAACCAATGCCTACCTTTGTTCTGAATAACTTGTGAGCTACCCAAACACCGTGCAGTTATTTACTGCCTCTTGGCTTCAGGGAATTTAATCCCTTTTTCCAGCTGACTTCCCAGGCTGGGCTTTGCTTTTTCATAGTCTTTTTCATAGTCTTTCAGAAGCCTTTAAGTGTGGATGTGAAGGCAGTTGGGAAGTTAAATATGCCCACAGGAAGATGGGTGCATGTAGAAGCAGTTTCCTGGAGGTTTACGAAGCAGCTTTATGCCCAGGTTAGGCTTGGCCTATTTACCATCTGGCTTTTGAGAAGCTGGTCAGCTACGCCACAAAGCCAGCTCTGAAGGCAAATTCTTGCTGCTTCTCCAGTACCACCCTGCTAAGCCTTGTTGCTCATTTACCCTGTGTGCTAGTATATCTCTCATTTGACTTTGAGTTACTCTGTCGTGGATCAAGGTAGCAAAGCATTTTCTCCATCCATGAGGGTCGTGCCCCATCTGATGAGACCAGTTCTCATGGAAGGGATGTATATGTTGGTATTTTTGGGTTGGTGGCAGTGGTGAGCTGTCCACTTGCTTTCTCCCTGTCTGCCTCCCTGATGACTGATGAGATCATGCTTGGCTCTGCAGGACACACTGCTCCTTAGTGCAGTGCAGACCTGTGGAAAGACTGGGGGTAGGTGCTTGATCCTTCATGCAAATAGTCTAATGCATTTAATTCCTTTTTGACTGATGACTTCAATGTCTCAGAACTGCCCTTGTCTTTTAGGAGTGCTGGTGACTTTGTGCATCTCCAACACTGAAAATATTTCTGGAAAAAACCCCAGCCAGTAGCAACCAGAGCCAATTGAATAGGAAACTTGGAAACCACCACCCCCACCGCCATTGCAAATAAGAATATTTCAGCAGATTTTAAAAATACCCAGGGATACCTTGTACCCTACTCTGCTGCTGTCACCACCAAAACCACACCATGCACTGCGTGAATGATGCAAAGGGCTGGCTTATGTTTGCACATGCTGAAGTAAGAAGTGTTCAGATCCCTTCCTGTTTTTTATGCAGAGATGTAGAGTTTCTACTCTTACAGGCTAAGAGGGAATAAGATAGGGAAAGGTTTTCCTACAACTGAGTTTCACAGAAGGGGTGATACACTATGGAAGTATTGGTTGATTCCCTCCAACCAGATGCAAGGAAGAGAACAACAGTAACAGGAAGGTGGATGGAGATGTACATAGGTAATTTGGTCACAGAAAGCTTGGTTGCTGCCTTTTATTCTCTTTTTTATGCCCCTGAAGCTTTGAGATGTCATGAAGCCACCATCAGGAGAAGATATTTGCACCCTCAGATTTCCCAGTGACCTTCCAAGATTCAGGTGGGTGAACCCACAACTTGGCAACTATTTGCTCTCCCCTGTATCTGAGTGACTGCTGCAAGAAGTGCATCCCTGTGCGTGGCAAGCACTGCACCAGATTGCTTCTAGGGAAGTGAGAGACAACCAAGGACAGAGATCCTGAGCCCAAATGCTGTGTGGGTGGCATCAGAGGAGCCAGGGAGGAAAGATGGTCTTTCCTCAGCCCATTTGAGTTGTTTCACGTTCCTCAGGATCCCATTATTACCAGTAAAATGACAATGGCCTGCTAGTACTTAGAGGAGCTGATTATAAAGCTTAAGACTGTTCTGATCTCTACTTGACTGGCTGCATAAAACAGGTCACTGGATTTTACCCAGGAACAGAAAATAATTATATATATATTCTGTCCTTTCCCTGAACAGACTTACTTAGCCACTAACAGATCTGCCTTTTTAATGACAACTACTTCAGTTAACTTGGAAAGACTGTTCAATGAACATAAGGCATCTACTCTGACCTTGACCTGCTGATTAAACCCCACTGCAGAATCCCTTTCTCTGGGGTGGGATGAACAGAAGAAAGGGTGTGGGGGAACTGGATTAAAAATTACTTTTCTTTCCCAAATGGCTTTTGTGATTCCCATTTCCCACATGCCCTGAATCATGATAAAATGTTTATAACTGAGTGTCATAAAACAGAAAAGCACATCCCCACCCTTGCCCAGTCAGCTTAATCAACACATTTTTCTGGATACCTTTAATTATTTTAAGGCTGATGTCTGTATAAGTGGACAAACATGCCAAAGCCAGAGTATCTGTATCATGTAAAAAAATTAAAAAATGTTTTGAAAGCATTCAAATATGACTTTGGAGAGGATGGGGCTAAAAAAGAAACATTCAGACTGTGCATGATGAAACAACTCAAGTAAAACACATTTTCCTTAAAAATAAATTAACTTTGGATAACTTAACCATTTTCGAATGACAGAAGGTGTCAGTGATATTTCCTCTGTACCTCTGCCATGAAGGTGTAAGTGCAGAGTCATGGGCAAGTTTGACTGAGGAAGGACCTCAGGAGGTTCTCTTGCCTGACTCATGGGCCAAAGCAAAGTTTGTTTTGGAATTGGATCCATTTTTTCAGTGTTACAGAGTAGCTGGTGCATAGGGAGAGGTATTGCTTTATTTCAGAAATTAGATCTCTCCTGGGTTGTGAAAGAGTACCTGTTTTATGGGAAGGATGTAGATGATTTTATTTACAAACTCTGTAGTTTTTAATGAACATGGGAAATGTTTCAGGCTTCCAGGGCTGTAGGGGGTTTCAGATGAACTTTTCCAGTGCTTTTTCAGCTCACTGGCTGAGCATTATCCAACCACAGGAGGCAATGATCTGTGAAAATGCTGTCCACTGACTGGTGTGCGATGAGCACAGGGAAAGGGTATTTTGAAAAAAACATCCAACACCAACCAAACAAAACACACACAAGCATTTGGCCAAAGTGCCTGTCTTTATGCAGTTTGTAAAATTATCAGGGCTAATGTGTGTGCATTGTATTTAAAGGCACTGGCTGCTGCAATAGGTCAACCAATAGCCAGAAAAGATGAGAAAGGGTCAATTACAACTTCCCTACAAGTGGCCCTGCAATGCAATAAATTCCCATGGCCTGTCTCAAATAACCAGTCTGGGTATTCCTACCTACTGAGAAGAAATGCGACATTGGGCTAGGTTACCTAGGGGATACAAGACTAGATCTCTGCCCTACCCTCTAGTTCCTGTTCAAGGAGGAACACTGGTTTGCTACATCCTCTCCCAGGTGGGGATGCTGTTGCTGTAAAAGTACGCCAGGTTCTGGCCTGAGGTCAGCAGGTGGATGGACTTTTTGTGATTGGAGACTCTGGTCCATGTCTGTGACCTGCACGTGTGCTCTTTGGCCTTGGTGTTGTCTCCTAACCTGGCAGCTGGTGACAGGGCCTTCTCCAGTGACGGGTCCTTGCTTCACACTCACCTAACAAAATTGAATAGCTTCTGGTAGTCATGCAGCCACAGCTGGGATCATGTCTCCTTCATCTGATTGATGTGATCAGTAGGGCGTGTGAGGTAGTTGGTGGTGGCTTGCTGACTCTCTAGGGTGTGGCTGCACCATGGCAGTCCCAGTAACCTTGCTGCTGATGCAGGGGGATGAGATGATGTCAAGGCAGCACAAAATACATATCCTAGAGCAGGAGAATCTACCGTAAAGAGAGATAAGGCTGCTGATGAAAATGTTGCAGGTTGTGAATTAAACTGCTTTGTGATGGTATCAAGAGGTGAAATAAGGACTTGACGTAGGGAATGTGTGAAAAGCACAAGGTATACAACTAAGGCCCAAAACAAATGTTGAAGAGGATTATAGTTAAATGCCAAAGTGGATAGAGAGACCCACAAAGGGAACAAAGGGCAAACATAAACTGGGCTGTAAGGAATGAGCCTTGGTTGTGGACCAGGTGACAGCAGAGCAAATGGAAGATGTGTGCATCGCACAAGCCCTTTTTCCAGAGGGATAGAGAAGGCACTCTCAGTCCCATGGGATGAAGGAAACAGATCCTACTGGGTCTGGAAACAAGATGCATGACATGAACACGAGTGCTCTTGACAGAGGCAGCTCACAGAGTGCATGGATGTCCTTTGGAACAGTACTAGGCAGAAGGGCCATGCTCACAGGGGGTGGTGATGGGGAAGGCAGAGCATGGACATGATGCATGATGGATGTTGTCTGGAGCAGTTGCCTGACATGTCCAAGTGAGAAACTGAGCTGAGCGCAGGTACTGAGAGGATACAGCAGGCTGCAATGTTTGCATCTCATTTCTTTGAAAATAGAGCTGTGGTAGAGAGTAGAGTCTGGTTACCTGTCCCTCCCATTGCTTGTAGCAAAATCACATTTGTCAAGGTGCTTAGAGAGGAATTTGAGTGATGTGGAGCACTGCCCTGCCAGCGTGCACAAGCAGCACCGCTCTGGTGGAGGCTGTGCATCCCTGCAAGATGCTCACGCTGCTCCTGCCAGCAACTGGCAGCAGATGGGCTAGATGGACCCATGGGAGCATTCAGGCCAACATTTGCTGAGAACCACCCTAGTGTAAGCCCACACTTCACATGCACTTGCACACACAGGCTTTCTTTTTAACTGATTGATCCAGTCCTTGGCAGGACAGGCCTGAGTGGCGACACCCCATCAGCAGCAGGTACAGTCTGTAATTGGCGTGCAGGCAAAGGAGGCTGGTGAATGCCATTGCCAAACTGGGTCCATTGCAAACATGGAAAGAGAAACAATTGGGAGACTCTCCCCCCATACATCCCCACTGCTAGTTTGGACAAATACGGTATTTCTTGGAGATGTGCCCAGCTGGTGGAGCACTTGAGGAAAATCAGCCAGTGGAAGACACCAAAAACACTTGATGGTGTTGAAAACGCAGTGTGAAAGCTGGTTTGCTGCATTAGTGCTTTCAGCAGAGCTGGGGAGGGGCAGTGGAGGTGATGATACCAGGGCCAGCATTGTGTGTCCATGCAGATGCTGCTCTCCTCGGCAGCACGGGGTATCCACCCCATCTCCCCCACCCCGCAAACTCCCACATGAAGCCAGGGTGCTGAGGATGGATGCACTGTCCCCCGCCTCCCATCAAGTAACAAAAGCATCGGCTGGAGCTGGGTTGCGGGAGGGAGGTGAGGGAATGAGCTGCCAGAGAGCTTGAGAATGCAAGCTGGGGAGGAGATTTTAGCTCGTGCATGTTACCTGGTGAATGGGAGGCTGTAGCGCTGTGATCCCACTCCACAGCTTTAAAAGCTTGTCTCTACATCCTCGGTTGGGGACCCTTTCTTGCAAGCAGCAGGGAAAGAGTGGGCAGGAATCAATCTGTGACCTGGGCCAAAAATATCGCCTGCCCTGCAGCTCCTAAAGTTTTTCTCTGCTCCTACAGGCTGGGAGAAAGGGGGTGCTGGAGCTGCCAGGCACACCGGAGGGCACACGCTGCATTGCTGGGGAGCCCTGCCAAAGGGAGAGGAGCAGGAGGGAGGGGATGGGAAGCTGAAGCCTGTGAGATTTAGTGAAATGGAAACCGTGAACCAGAGGGTTGTGCACGGCATTGCAATCCTCTGCTGGAATAGCCGTGCAACTGTGGAGAGAGCTCAGCAGCAAAACTCCAGATGCCTAGAGGATACTAGGAGGGGTCCAGTCATCTGGGGTTTCCCTTCTCTAGGAAGTCTTTACTTAAATACCGCTTCCACATCAGGCTAAAAAGGCTCTGAGCATGGCATGAGTCAAACAAGCTCTTTGGCTGCATTCTTGCTCTCTTGCTTTTGGTTCCAGGTCTCCTCAAGCCCTGGTGTGTGGCCGAGCCCCGGCAGTCTTAGTGAGAGGTGGGTGTGCGCCACACAGTGCTCATACACAAACACACACAAACACACACAACACGCGTGCTGCGTGCCTCTGACTTCTCACACACTTGTGACTGCTGGTTTCAAAGGGTGTTGGACATGGAAGATCCATAAACTTTCCACAGGCTCTCACCCTGCAGTGCAGCTGAAACCATTTGCACGTGGAGTGGCAGCAGAAAAGCGCCCCTTCCCAGATGGGAGAGCGAAGGTTGCTACTGAGTGTTGAGATTGCAAAAGCCAGGGTGCTGTGACCAGATTTTAAGCAGTGACCATGTACCATGGAGCTGTGGGTTCCCATAATTCGTTTCTGAGGTCCCCTTGCCTCAGATACCCCTCTTTGATCTCTGCCTCCCTGGTGGGGTGTAAATATAGAAACATAAGCCCTGGAGTTTTTTTCTCCAAACATGTCCCT
>WBMV01005603.1:1048658-1081230 GCA_013396655.1 Campylorhamphus procurvoides | reverse complement strand
CACAGAGAAAAGGATGGCCAAGGCAGGAGGTATGAAGGGCAGGACCATTTGGGAGCTGCTGGCAGGTGAGGAGGGAGGGCTGCAGGGTGTAGGGCTAGAGCAAGATCTGAGGAACATACATATGGTCATGGAAAACTGCCCTCTCCCACAGAAAAAAAGAAAATTGTGAGAGTTGTAGTCACCCACACTGGGCGGTCACGTCATTGAAGTGAAGGAGTTTAAAGCTGTGAATACAGGGAGCATCCCATCACCACTCTGAATTTAACCCCCTCCTCCTGCCCTTCCATGCACACGGGGAATTTTTCTCACAATTTTCTTCTTTTCTGTGGGAGGGCAAAATTTTCCATGACCACATTTATGTTTCTTGGATCAGCTTCTTGCTGTTGGGTGGTGGGTATCCTACAAAGGCAGGAGGGACACCAGCACAGGTGGCTCTGATGCCAGCAATTTGGGTGGGAGCCCTGGTGCTCCTGAGGGGGAGCTTCAGTGAGGCTGTAGGTGATTGCCAGGAGAGTCAGCCCTGTGGGTGCAAGACTCAGGAAGGTGATGGAGTCCCCACCCCTAGAGATGTTTAAGAGGTGTTTAGATCTGGCACTGGGTGATATGGTTGGGGGGCTTAGGGGTTACAGTGGTAGTTCTGGGTGGACAGTTGGACTGGATGATCTTGTAGGTCTGTTCCAACTTTGATGATCCTAAGGCCAGGGAGAAGTGGGCTATAAGCTAAACATGATTATTAGCTTTTTGTCCTTTGTCTTAGCCTTGTTCCTAGAAAATGCCATGCAGGGTTCAGACAGATCATACCACCTTGAAGACAAGGAGAAAGGGTACATTTTGAGACAGGGAATTGGGATTTTGCTATGTTTCAGTGGGCCTGCAGCAGCCCTTGGGTCCTGATACCCTGTTTCAGCACCAGTGCTGTGGCAGATGCTTCAATTTTCAGCCCCTTTCTGCTGGAAAGTACTGAGCAATTCAGAAACAAAGGGAGGAGGCAGAGGTATGGAAGAAAAAGATATATAAAAATGTATATGTATATACTATTTATAGAGAGTATATGAATATATTTATATATTTACTATATATATAATGCCTATAACTTTTAATATAGGTATGTTTGTATATTAAAAAATCCACGCAGTGGGTTTGCAGCAGCTCCTGGTAGGAAAGCGTGGCCATGTGGTGCTCGGTGGATCATATCCCTAGTCCTTGCCTGATAGCTGTCCCTGCCAGGTCCCATTGCCCATGCATGGCCTCTTTTGTCTTCTCCCCTTTCCATATGGCTCTTTCTACCTTGCCTACCTTGTATGGCCTGGCTTGGGAGGGGATGATTGATGGGTGGGTTATTTCCAGGCATGGCCTGGAGGTGCAAGGCAGCCCATTCCCCCTCCCGGGTGCATTCTCAGCTGCTAAGAGGCTTCTTGGGATGTGCTGACTCTGCTCTTTCAGTCAAGTCCAGGAGCATTTGGGGCCAAAAGGGACATGGCATTCCTGCCCACCTTGGGCTCATGAGGATCAGTGTATTTGTCCTTCCAGCCATGACCTGCTTGGCTTGAATAAAATGCAGAAAATAACCTTTGCTTTCACCTTTAAGAAGTGGGAGCAGGCAGGAAGTTTTCTGTCTGGTGAAACTTTCCCATGTGTTTTGATTTCCTTCCAAAGGGTGTGCAGTATTTACTAATTGATTTTATTACATCCCTAGATCTCAGTCAAGACCAGAATCCATTTTTCTGCCACTGTACAAACAAAGCCCAATTATTGCCTTAAGGTGCTAACAGCCTTAATCTTGGGCTGCATTTGCTGTGCGTAAAGTAATTTTCACCGAAGGGTAATCCTGAGCCAGCTGGAGATTTTCCATTGCCTTCAGCAAACTTAATCCTAACTGCAAAAAAATACCACTCTTAACAGATTGCTTGCTTTATTGCCTTTTGGATGTAAATTTAGTTCAATTTTGTTGGCTGCTTTGATGACAGAGCTACGTGGATAGTGCTGGGCATCAAAGAGCCTTTCTTGTCTCTGGTGGTTGTAGCTGTGACAGCCTGCATTTTGCCCCTGGCTTTAAGGGACCAGATGGCTTTTGAATGCCATGAAGTGGACAGACACCTTGTTCTTCTTGAAGCGAGACCTTTTCAGCTTTCCAGCCAGGGCAGTGGCAGTCAGCTACCACCTTAAATGCCAACTCCTCCTAATGGAGCAACCAAACTTGGTTGAACGTTCGGTCCTTGCAAGGCTGAAATCTGCAATCTTCCCCTGAATTTTTTTGTCCCCCCTTCCCTAGCCTGTGGGATTCCTGTGTCTGGCTCATCTTTGAAGTCTGCCAATGCACTTGTTATTAATTCATTTTATCCAGAGCCAAGAAACCCCCTCAGGGTTGGGGTCTTGTGGTGTCAGGGATGCTGGCATTCTCATTCTGTTTTTATAGCACATGGACAGATGCCATGCAAAATCCCATTCACATTTGCAGCGCTTGGATTAACAAATATGGAAGGGTGTAGGGGAACAGTCAGTGTGACAACCCCCAGCAAGATGTCCTTAGAGCTAAATTGGAGACTAGATGAGCTCATTCCAATAACTGCTAATGGAAAGCCTGATTGCAAAGACTCCCGTTGACTTCAATTGCCTTGGAAAGAACAGCATGCGCTGCGCTACGTGCCTACTGCACACTGAACAGACGCTCACTCTCTGTGTGCATACTCAGAGTTCTTGAGCTGATTTCTTCTCCACCATTGAGCAGTATTACTCTTCTTCTTGCTGGAATGACAGAGGAGTTTAGCCCAAAGCCCTTTAAAACTCCTCTTTTTTTCCCCTCCACGTTGGAAAGAAGGAAATCTGCATTTATAAATTAAAGGTAGAATCCATGGGAGGATTGGCCATTGCCCTGAATCTTTATGAGTCATGTATTTTGGAAGAAACCAACAGCTGGGCATTAAGCAGGTTCCCTCCACAGGGTTTTGCCTGAAGAAGCTCTGCTGTTCTGTTACATAAACCATCATACTGTCATGCATTACTTCTAATAGCTCGAATAATTTTTGGAGGCTAACATGCTAGCCACTGTGCAGAGAGCAAGTGGAAGTCCTTATCCTGAAGATTTGTTGATCTAGGTAAAAAAGACCATGGGGGTGAGACCAGCAGTGTCGCAGCATGAAAGTAATTAACAAAAGAAGCAGCATGAATTGGTGCAACAGAAAAGTTTTTTGCAGAGCTGAAATTCCTCCCAAACACAAAATTCCACCCATATTCCTCCTGCCTAGTGGGACTAAGGTCCCCAGAGTACTCCTTGGGTGAACCTATGTCCTAGCAGTAGATTATTCTCCCATCCAACTTCTCAGGTCAGGTCATAACACAGCCAGTGCTGGCACTACTTCCAATGCAATGCTGACTTTCAGAAAGAGGATAAATGAGGAACTAGAACTAAAAATGCTGGCTGTTTATCTCTCATGGGGGTTTTAAATCCTGTTGGTGTTAATGTATGGTGCCCAAGGTCATTGCTGGGGAATGGAGAGAATCCCTTATAGGGCAGGGTTGGAGCCTGTGGGATTACTGCCTTCCTCTGAAATAGAAAGCTGCTGAGCTGCAGTTGTTCCTTTTGAACCGAAGTCAGCCCACCTGCTCCTTCAAGACGTCTCTCATATATCAGCTGAATAATGAAGTCATGAAAATCAGGGTCTGGGGCAGCAAAGAAAAGCCTGGCTTTCTAATTTGAGACTGACTGTGGATTTGGAGGAAGTTTTGGGGGGCTCTTCCCCACCACCTCCCTTGTCCTCAGGGCAGTTGATGCTTTTATACAAGCCATAGTGTTGCATTACATAGAAATTATCATACACATGTGAACTGCCTAACCAGACATGTAGCTGGTTTTCATCTTAAACTAATCAGCAGATTATTGTTCACTTGTTCATCAGCTGTATACTTTTATTATACTTACATCACACTTCTGTGTGCTGAAAAGTAAGGACTCGTCTCTAGGTATATTGGTAATTTCAGTTATTTTTCTAGCTGTGACTAATGCTTTGGAACTGGCACCTTCCCACTTGTGGGAACATAAAGTAAGGAAAAATTTCTCTGATCTTGCTGGAGTGATGGAAATGTCAGAGGGGTGCGAGAGAACACCCTGGCCTATGCCTGTCCCCATGAGCTCTGAAGACTTTGTAACTTAAAGCCAGGTTCAGGTTTCCCCCACTGGGTCTCCCTGTGAGAATCAACTGAGTTGACAGGACATGTCTTTCCAGACGAACTTTTTCTCCATCCTTCTCTTTGTCCTCTGACCTGGCTGGCAGAGATTTGTGCTTCTCCCAAAACACCAGTGTTGGTGGGGGATTGGTTGCTGTGTGGGAAAGCAGGTGCCTGACTTTTTTTTTTGTTTTCAAATGTCAACCCATCTGCTTCTGCCTTGGAATTTTTTAGGAGGTGCTCTCGCTAATAACAATTTGTTTTTCTTCTTCTCTTCCTCTTTTGTGTAGAAACTCATTGTCAACATGTCTGATACCGAGGAAGTGTAAGTACAAAGCGAGTTGTGTGTGTGTTTTTTGGCTCAGCTTGGCTTCATGGAGCGGAGCGAGGGCACCCCAGCAGGGAGGAGAGGCTGGGTGCCCTTCTGTGCACAGCCTCAAGCCCCCTGAGGCAGTGGGAAGGGAGTATCTTGACTTTGAGTGTCAAAGGCCCACCGAAGTTCACCTGACTCCCTCCCTGTCCAACACAGGACACCCCCCAAACACCTCCACCCAGCTCAGTCTGCCCTCAGTGGCTGTGGCAGTACACCTGGAGGAGGGGGAATAAAATACAGAGTGCAGTGGAGGAGCTCTTTTCTGCCTTGGTCTAACCGATCTAGAGTGATATGACCAAACCCAATGGGGTCATTTGACATTAATGTATCAGGAGGTACACAGGGGAGATTTAGAGCAGTCATGGGATCAGAGGAGTCATGGGAAGACCTGCAGTGGTCACATAGCCCTCTCCTCCACTAGGAGATAAGTTCAGCTCAACCTGTGTCATTTTGTCCAGCTCTTAAAATTTTTTTCTAAGGATAACATTTAGCGCCTTTTTCAAGCAATCTCTAACTAACATGTCTTTCCTTTAGGATCTGGTCCCAGGACTGCTCTGAGGCTTGGGTTTCATGTGAGGGACTGGTAGAGCAGGAGAAACTGGCAAGTGTGGGCAAAGAATGGGAACAGACCATGAGACTGATGGAGCTACAGCCATGGGATAAACATTGAGCAACACTGGTTTTATGCCAAATTTTTATTAGGGAGCCCTAGGGTTCAAGGAGCCTGTAGCACATCTGGGTTGTCCTGGGCCATCAGCTGCAGGCCTGGCACAGTGGGACTGAGGTCCACCTTTATCAGTCCCTGTGCAGCACTTATGTTTGAGTATCATGTTAGAGCCCTGGGGTGGAGGATAATTCCTAGATATGGATCCATATGCGCTTTCAGAATCAGGAACATCAATTAAAATAAAACTCAAACCTAGTCACTTTACTACTCTTAAAACCAAATATCTCCGGTAAGAGCAGAGATAATTGGGGAAAGAAGTAACAATAGACTTTAAACAACGCTACGTTGTGTTGCTTCAGTACATGGTTTTAAGCTTGGTGACAATATGAAGTGGTAGAAATACTCATCTAATTTCAATATCCTTTTTTTTCTCTCTTGCAGGGAAGCAGGAGAGGGTAAGTCTTAAATCTGTCTCTAATTGCTTCCATGCAAGCCTGCAGCATTCACTGGCTGTCAGCTGGTACATTTAGACAAATCTGTGGTTCCTTTTCTGTGCTCCTGCCTGTCTGACTGTCACCAGATTCTGGTGTTTTTACACTGCCTGGAGCAGTTTGGCCGTGTTCTTGCTAGGGGCAGCCTGTGGGGTTTCAGCCCCACATTGATGCCCTGGTTGCAGGGAACACTGCTAGTTTATGTAGGGGCACTGCCATCTGCTGGCAATTTATTTTGAAGCTTTTGTATATGTAATATTTTCTGCTTTAAAATATAACCCCCTACAACATATATAAGCAATATACCTAGAAGCTTTTCTTATACTCTGAGGCCCTCTCTGCTACCTTTTTCCTTCTAATGTGTATATAATCCTGAGTTCCCATTGCCCAAGAAAAAAATTCAATACTACCTTCTTCCCCTTTTTATAACTCCTCATATTTATTTTCAAAGTAATTCAATCTGTTATTTTACTTACTGATTAGCAAGTGGCCTCTCAGAGACCATCTTGCCTGGCAACCCTGTGAGCACAAAGGGCCATGCTGTGGGTAATGTCCTACTGATGTGTCAAGGCTGATGGATGATTTGTATGCTTTTTTTCCCTCCCTCTTCCACTTCAATGCAGAGGAGTACGAAGAAGAAGGTAACAAAAAAAGTGGAATGTAATTTATCTTTCTTTGATTCTTGGTCCTGCTTTTCCATTGTCTATACTTCACCCTTTTCTTTGGTGCTTGCTGCTAAAGGTGATCTGAAACACTTGATCGGTAAACCAGTTGGAAACAAAAAAAAGCCAGTCAAGTTGGGGCCATGACGTGCAGAGCCTTCGCCTTGTGGTGAAATGGAATATTTGTGTGAGCCAGTGGGGATAGTGAAAAAGCTGGGGACTAACCTGCCCGTAAACTCAGAATTTTTTAGAGCAGGGACTGGTGCAGAGTCCACACAATGTATCACTGGTGAAATTCTGCCATTCTCATTTTGGCAATGTCCACAGACTGAGTTTAAATTTTGAAACTCAAAAGAAGAGCAGGTTGTCCAGCTCCTGAGGAGCACACGACAGGGCACTGCTGAGGATAGAAAAGGCAAGGCATAGAACCAACTGGCAAAGATGAAGTTTTTTAACACGCCTTTAGCTGGCAAAATGTGATTTGACAAGCTGTGAGAGACAGAGTGCTGATCTGGAAAGATGGAGCATGAAATACCCTTCTCACCCAAGTTGTTTCACCTTTTGTAGGCAGCAGGGAGAAGAAGATTTTGGAGATATATCACTATCTTTGCTGGGCACTTTTGACACACTGGCTTCAGTTCAGGCAAGCGTAGCTGCCAGTTGTCATCCTTCATTTTTCCAAGGTGTCTGGAACAGAGAGAAGGGCCAAACCCTTGGACTTTTTCCCAGGATTTGCCCTCAGTGTCTCAAGCATCTTCTAAGGGGTCAAGAGCAAAGCTCTTTACTGGAAGTGGAATATGTTTATGTCGAGGGTATGAGACCAGCTCTGAGAGAGAGACCTGCCCCTCTGTAGGAATGTCCATCTTGGGGATTTAGAGACAACTGCTTTTTTATTTGTTTGTTGTTGGGATTTTTTTGTCATGGATTTCCAAAAGTTGCTGCAACAGCCAAATTCCCATCAGTGGTGGTGAGAGCAGTAGCTATGTTGAGAGGAGTTACTGCCATAAGGCAGATTATCCTGAAGTCTTTAACTCCCCTGGTGTAGCTTCTGACAGGACTGAGGGCTCAAGAAAAAAGAAAAGAAAATCGAGACACCTAATGCATTGTAGAGCTGCATTCAGTCATCATCATGTCTCTCTAGTCCTGCAGAGAGTGGCAGAGCCAGGAAGGTGAAGGTGTTATTCATGCTCCATTCTTTGCCTTGTCAAATGTCAAAAGAGCAAGCAAAGGGTGTTGCTCCTACAGACAAGCCTTCCTTAGAGAAGCATTTCTTGTTTTCCTCCTTTCTTCTCTGTCTACTTTTTGGTTTCAAGAATTTAATAACTGATACGAAATTAATAGGCAGGTGACTCCCATTTTTTTTTTTTAATCTGCATGACTGTCTCCTCTGAGGTGTATCTTCTCCTTGCTTCCTACCCTTGCTTGACCTTTCTTTTCTCTTCCAAAGTCATCCACTTAATTTCCATGTAACTCCTCTTCATCACTTTCTAACCACCTTTTTTTCTCCAGGCCTTAGCTCACTCCAATACCAGTTTCTAACAGTTTTCTGTTTTCATTTTGCTGCTTGCTGTTGCTTCTTGTTCCATGACACTTGCCACCTGAAGCTCAGGAAGAAGGTATGTGACATGGCTTCTGCTTTCTTTCTCTCTCAGTGTGGAGGAAGGCTGTGTGTGAAGAAATCCAGAGTAAATGGTCCACACCCAGTGGCTGGGACTTGGTCTTGAGCCACAGACATCAATGCAATGATGGGCATTGATGTAATTTATTGAGCTGGTAGGAAATTTGGCCTTGTTTCTTTTTTGTTTAAAAAACCAACTCAATCCATTATATATATATATATATAAATACATTAATATATAAAAATATATGTAGTCTACACACACATATATTTTTGTATATAAATATATGTATGTGGATATATATATATATATACACAGTTGTTCTGCCATATATACTTGTTCTACCTTTTCTACTGAATTGCTTGACTTATGTTTGGCACAACGGTGTCAAGTCCTCTCCTTTCTCTCCGAAAGCTTAAGTTTTTTTAAAGGGAGTGGGACACCCTGCAAAGTTTACATTCATCTGTTAAAATACAGGAATGAATTTGTTTGACATTTCAAAAATTGATTAATGTTGGTGAAAATTTTTCCCCATTTTGAAAAAATATGTAAAGCAAAAGAAACACAGCAGTTTTATTTTTGATTAAAAAAAAACACCAAAAGCCAGTTTTAGGGAATTTTAGCCAGCTCTAATAAAGAATAAAATATTGGATGCCTTTTTATGTGGTTTTCACTTGTGGTCATATTCCCATATTTCAGTAACATTTATAACCCCATAATGTGCCCATAAAAATGTTATTTTTAATTCTCTCTCACCCTGTAATTCCATCATTGTGTATTCTTGCCCATAATGGCCTGGGAGCTTGGCAAACGTCAAGAATGTTCCAATAACATATTTCTTGTTTTAATTTTCTCCTCCCATTTCCTTTGCTGCGTGACATTCCCACCCACAGAAGAGGCTCAAGAAGAAGGTATGTGAAGCAGCGTCTCAGCCCCACTCGATCCTGCAGTGGGGTTTGGTGCAGATGTGCACCTTGATTTTTGCAAGGTGGTAGAAGAAAGCAAGAAGAGGCAAGACAAAGATGCTGTGACAAACTATCTGCAGGCAGAGGGCTTTTCTTGTCCCTTGCACAGGTTTCACTGGGGGTGCTCCACATCCTTGAGTGCCTGTGTAGACATTTCTGCTCCAGTTTCAGGGAGGGAGCAGCAGGGGAAATGTGGATACCAGCCCTTCACCCAAGTACAACAGACTCCAAGGCTGATTTTTAGCCCTGGGTATTTGTAGCATGTGTGACTGGGGTCTGCCTAGAAAGGTTTCTATCAAGTGTCAACTGGTTTCTCCTACGTAGCTTGGCAGATCATGATCAGATGGATTTTGATGTCAAAATCCATCTGTGGAAAATATGTGTGTAGCTCTATGTTACACAGTACATATTCTATAAGATGTCATATTATATATAGTATATTGTATATTATATGTTTATAAACGATAATATATAATATTATATATAATATAAATAATACTGCATAATTATATCTATGTAGATGCTGGCAAGTTCCCCACATTGCATGCAACATTAGCAAGGTGGGACAGACAGGGCAGAAGAGAGGCTGGAACAAAAATCCACCTTTTGCACTCAAGAGGTCTGGGATGTGGTGCTCCAGCTACAACGATGCAAAGGGTTTGTTGGTTCTGTATTTGCAAAGCTTCATGCTTTGGGCATATCTTAAACAGGGGTAAACCTGTTTATAGTGCCATGAGAGACCCACTGTGAGCAGTTTGCAGAATTTTTACGGCATCCAGGTCCAGAAGGTTTTACATTTCTTGTATCTGTATGTGCTTTGGTTGCCTGTCTCCATTTCATCTCCTCCTCTGTTTCTCTATTTCATACCCTCTGTGTTGTTTTTTATGCCCTCTTGCATTCATACACTCTTTAGTCTGACTGTTCTTGTTTTCCATCTCATTGCTTTTGCTTCCTGCCATGTCCCACCTGATGAAGCTGCTCCAGCAGGTACGTGCTATTGCCTTCTGAACTGCTCCTTGCCATCTCCTTGGTGGTGGGGATTCAAGGGTGGTGCAAGAGGAGCAGGACCCAGTTACTTTGTTTTATTGCTTCCATTGTCTCTGCTTTCCACCTCACCTCCATGACAGGCTCTGTTGGAGGCTAATGCACAGGAATAGTCTCAGTGCAAGGGGCTGACAGGTGTTGGCTCAGTGGTAAACTGGCCTCTCTGGCCCTCCTACCCTGTGCAGAGCTCACCATAAAGCCCATCTGTGCAATGACAGGAGTTGTTCCCCTAATCATTATGTGCTATTTGAACTTTCTGTGAGATTTTCCCTCTCTGACATGTCTTCGTCTCTTCCCTTCACATGGTGAAGTGGTTTCCCAGCCATATGGCCATTAGCACATCCTTTACTGGGATAAAACTTTTCCCTCTGAACAGAGTTTTCAACCTGTGTATTGTCAGCTCATGTAACCCTGTATTTCTCCTAATGTTCCTTTCTGTCCTGTCGCTCTTCTCACCTAAAGAAGCTCATGAGGAAGGTATGTGACACGACTCCTGAATTGCCATAAGCTCTGCTTTGACCAGTAAGCCATAAGGTGGTAAAAGGAAACAGGAGTTAAAAATGGACATATTAATATAGACTAAAACTTACTACCATTTTGGTTTTTGTACTGTCTTCATTCATGTTCTGTCTTGACATCGACTGTAAAAGCTATGTGGCAATTGTTGCATGAAAAAAAAGTCTGAAAACTGCTGTGAAATGTAAACCTCTTAAAAGGATGAATGCTGAAAAGTCTTCACTCTGAGATTGGTTGGGTCTCCCTGGAGGCTTATTTTGGCCCGTTTGGGGTGGGTCTGGCCTCCAGACAATGTGCAGATGTGCTCATGATTGGCTGACACTCATACAATAGCCTTTCCACATGTCTTTTTTTCAGCTTAAACCCTGTGGTATAAAGCAAATAGTGATAAATTTGATGCTTTAGCTTTGCAAACGATTAAAGATGGTTTTCTTGTTCATATAATGGACTTTCTAGACCACTGTTTCATGGTAGTACATGCAGCCACCAAAAACCTGCTGGCCTCAGGTTGTAAATCCACTTGGGCAAGTGTCAGGGTTGTGAAACAGCATGCTGCTCCGGGCTTTGTGCAGGATTGCTGGAATGGGAGTATAAGACAAATGTCATCTGATATGGCAGCTTAAATCAGCTTTATGTTTTTAATATCTCAGTCCATTTGTACCCTCACTGCCAGTACTGCTTTTCATATCTGTATTCATTTTATTTCCTTGCAACATTTTCTCAGTCTTTCCTTCCCCCTCCATTTCGCACAAGTGAAAAGTAGTTCTGATGTTTCTAATGCTCTCGTGTTCCTTTGCATTTTGCTCTGTGACTCTTCCCACACGCTAAAGCTCATGAGGAAGGTATGTGCCATGAGTTGTGAATTCCTCTGTTTCTGTCTGGAGCGGTAACTCATGCAGGAATTCTGGAGGTGGTTGAAGATGAGAAGATGCAAAAATATCCTCTGCTGCTTTGCTCTCATAGGATAGGCAGCATGATGGGTAATAAGTACTAACTGCTGTTTGGAAACAATGAAGCACAAGCTGGGCATTGCTTGTGTATTCCCCAGCACCTGATGTCTCTAACCAGGCTATTGGTATGGACACCAGTTGGTACGAGGAAAGTGTTTCCAAAGCCATTTGCTTTGTACAATACATGGGTTAGAGGTGGGGCAGTCGTGTCCTGTGGCAATGCTGCATCCCTTGGCTGGGTGCACCTCTTCCTGCTGTCCTCTCGCCACTGCACAGAGACAGAACTCCCTTTTGCTGCAGTGTATGGTGATGGGAAGAGACTTGCACTGTAAGTCCTGAGCAAGTGACACCATGTCATACTTGGGCTAAGGATGGGACCGAGTGGCATCATTTTGGTTGCAGCATATTTGAGAAAAGATGTAATGTGTGCGTTTTCTATGACTATTGGTATGTTTCTGGGTTAATGTGCATTATGGAAAAAACGGGGGTAGCAGGGTTGTGTTTTTATTATTTTATAACCTGAATTTTAAAGTCCAGTTCTGGTAAGATGATCTGTGTGACTGGTGAAATACAAGGTCATGCTTATTAAAGCATCAACCTGGCAGCCCAAGCCCATTTACCTTTCAATTGCCCTTCTGCTTGCCCAGCTAGGCTTTCATCAGATGCTTTATCCTGCAGGTTGCAGAGCAGTAATGTGCTCGTACTTACCTTCCCACAGGGGTGTGCAGTCCTACACACCAGTGGTGAAATCCTGGGCACAAGGAAATCAATGCCAGCTTCTAGGAGCCCATTGATTTCTGTGGTGGCTGGGATTTCTATGCACATGAATAAAAGCAGGTTGTTTATACCCTTTTTACACATTCAAAGCTATGGGTAATGGACTTGCTCTAAATACAATAATGTTTTGCCAGCCAAAGGCTGCCAATGGCACTTGATTTATAACATTATGAGAATATGTTAGTCATCTGCATCTTTAATATCCCCAACAGCCCTTTCATTTCTCTCCGTGATTTTCTAATTGACATCCATATGTGCCCTCTATTTCTCACTTAATCTTATTAATGGTTTTTGTCCCTTTAACCCCTCCACCCTGGCTAAGAAAAGTGTAAGGTGTTTTAATAATCCTCTGTTTCTTTTTCTAATTCTCTTATCTTTCTTTGCATCTCCTTCCCTGCTCCCTCCCTTTTAAAGAAGTCCATGAACCAGGTATGTGACTTCTGAATTCCTCTGCGTCAATCTGAAGGGTTATTGTGTGCTGGAAATTCAATTCTGCTTGGCAGTTTCACAATTGGGTCATGTGCTGAATTGGGACAAAATGGAAACTTTTCAAACAAACAACCAAAAAGGGAAAAAAAAAAGAGAGAAAGAAAAAAGGAGGAACGCCTTGTTTGACAGCTATTGAAAATTATGTTTTTTTATTTAGTTAAAACATTTTGTTCCAACTTTTTTTTCACTCTCTTTATGGAAGATTTCCAAATTTCAAAAAGAAAATTCTATTTTAGATGATTCTGAAGCATTGCCTTTGTGGATAACGTGGGGTATATATAATGTAATGCAAGAAAAAAATCTGGAATGAGAGATTGACACGAGGCAAAAATGAAGTTTTGTTCCAGAGATGTTAATATCTCTGCAACCTTGTATGGTTGTGAAACAGTTCTTATATTCTTTTTTAACCAAAATCTTAGATAAATCTACATGAGTCTGAAACATTGAAATTTAATTGAGCTATGATTTCTGTTGGAAAATTATACCAGTAACTCTAATATTATACTCAGGAATTCAAACATGGTGGAAGGAAACATAAAAATCAAATATTAATGATAAACTGAAACTAGCAGCTTCCTTACACCTTCCACCAGTCATGATTTCCTCCACTCTGTGATGCATAATAATGAGGATAAAGCTAACTGCTGCATGAAAAATGTAATAACATTTTTTGTAGACAAACATCTCCATGTATAAGCTATAATAACAGCCACTGACTAGACTCAGAGTCATTTTCACAGTGTGTACGGGAATGGTTTTAATGGTTATTACCTGAAAAAACAGAAACTAAACTTGCAGCATCCCCTAAGCTGCATGAAAATTATTCTGTGCCATTTGCAGTAGCTTTATTAAAGCAGTCACATCTCAGCAGCCACACACGCCAGCTATTTCATTCTGCTGTCCACAGAGGGAGACCAGCCTCGTAGTTCAGACCAGATCGATGTTTTTGCCAGGGTTGGAGTGAGGTGAAAGCTATTTGATTGATTTTTACATGACTTAATACTTCAACATTCATCTATGCACTGTTTCTCGTATTCATCCTGTTCTTGTCAGTTCTTGTTTCACATCTTTCTCTTCTCCTTTTAACCATACTCATTCTTGTCTGTTAACCTGCACCTAAGGTTTTTCTGACTGTGATTTGCACAAGTTAAAGGTAGTTGCTTCCATCCCAGCTGCTTTGCTTTCCTCTGTATCTATTTTCCCTGATAGTTATTGAACTGCAACTCACTACTTGAGTGTTGGTCTCTAGCTTTGACAGATGTATGAGCTTCTGATTTGTGAAAAACATGAGGTATTAACATAATCTGATAAACAATAAAGCCATACCTATAGCCTCCCCATGTTTTCCTTTCCCTCTGTAACACAAAGCACAACAAACCCAAAAGTTTATAAAGACAATGTAAATTTAACAAGCTTAACAGAAAACTTTTATGTCAGAAAGAGACAGTCCCAGCCTTTCATATAACTGCATGATTATTTAGTCTCTCTGTTATTTATGCTGGTTTTGTCTACCACATCTTCTAAGTCACAGCTTTGGCCTGCACAATTTTAGAGTTGTTGCTGTCGTGGGATTCTTGCTCTAATTCTTTTATTTTCCCTTGTTGACTCTTTCCACGTAACAAGGCATATGTGTGTGACATTTAAATTCCTATGTATTAATCTGAAGCATTCCTGTACACAGGCATTTAAAGATGTTGAAGGAAACCAAAATCATGAAGAATCAATCCACTCTTAAGATTCCCTAAAATTTATTTTCCCTATAAGAAAGTATAAATACTGTTTGTAACTGAGAAGGCACCTTCTAAGAAGCTTAGAAGAAACTTTTCAGTGCCCGTGAAAACTCTTAGGGTTGTGAGTACCCCACGGCCAGGACAGAGAGCAGGTACCTGAGCTGCAGAAACCAAAGCTGCTTCCAGTTGGAGGGAGTGGATTGCAGCAGGATCCTGGCATGCAGGCTCAAGCAGTTTCTAGCCCTTTGCAGCAGAGATCAGTTCTGTGTAGACACAAGTATTTTCAGTTCTGCAGAGCTAAGCCCCAAATCTGTCAGCAGAGATTCTTAGGTGCTGGATCAGAGGTTCTGGAGCTTCAGATGCAGGCATAGAGATACATCCAAAGCAATGCCTCCTTGCAGTAGCTCTCACATCCTCATGCTAGGTCTGATAGTGAAAAGGGTATGTACATAGCTGAAATCTAGATAACGCAACACACTTATAAAGCTCTCTTCTTGGGTATGTTTTCTTTCAACTGTAAGGATCACCAGTATTACTACACCTGCCCATGGTTTATATGTTTGCATGATATAAACTACTGCAATTCATCAACATTTGAATTCCTTTTATCTTTCCTGTCTATGGCATCTTCTCCCTATTACTTCACACCCCACTTTAATTACTCTCATTTTCCACTTTGATTAACAGTCTATCCCCATAACTTGGTCTGCAAATGGTACTTCTTCAAGCTGGTCTTACCAAAGTTTGAGGTGATCCCCTCCTGAATAACTTATTTCTAATTCTTTTATCTTCCTTTCCTGTGTTTTTCCCCTGACACTTCCTACTAAATGAAGCCCCCCCTCCAGGTATGTGATTTAACTTCTAAACTCCCTGGTGTCTGTCTGCTGGGATGGTGTGTGTGGGAAGTGAATGCAAGGTGACAGGGCATAATAACCTACCAGTTAATGACAGGTTTTAACTTGCATGCCTTTGGGGTGGTTTTATTTTTAGTTTAATATTTTTTCTCAATAAAGTGTGATCAACAGTGAGAAGGAAACTTACCTGTTGCATGAAAATTTTGATAGAAACTAGGTGAACACATGTACTCTTGTGGAATGGTTTATGTTCTGCACTGTGATAGGAGAATGAATGTTTCTTCCTATAAGAAAGGATTTATTTCAAATCTCAGGGCAGAATTTGGCCCATTGACTGTACACAGGGAATATAAACACTGTGAGATTTTGCGTTATTTTTATGCCTGCTTTGCAAAATATTCAGTGGTGTGTGTGTATGGCTGAAAAACAAAATCTGCTCTGCAAATTCGCATTGCTTATCTATTCTTTTTTTGCCAAAACCCAAAAGAATTACATGTAGGCCTGCACAGACTTTTAATGAACCTTTTCTTCCAATGAAGTAATCCGTTCGTAATTCTACATTGCAAATGAATATGAAGAACAGCAGTACATTTATATAGACATCAAAGTTGTCCTCAAGGAAGAAAATGGCCTGAGCCATAGTTCTAGAAGGGAACTGAGCTTCCTTGGAAGTGAGCTGAACACTGATGATGAGTTATGGCAGGTATTTCAGCAGGTTTCTGAACCACACTTTGTTTATTTCAAATGGCTGAAATATTGCTGTAGTAAAAGGTGAATCCAATAGTGCTTTGAGAGTGCTGACTGTTCATGTGCATATTTCAAATCAAGGTAAACCTTGGTACACTGTGCTGTCAGGTTGTGCTTTATGTCATAGGATGCTTAGAAGTGTTTTTTAAGCATTGCACTATTATCATAAATTTGCCTCTTTCACCTTTCCTGTCCTATGTCTTCTGTTGATATGTTATTTCAAATGTAATTATTGTACTTCAGGTTTACTTCTTAACTTTGTTCTTGGCTCCCCTTTTCCTCTCTGCCCCTCCTCCCCTTTGGCTCAAAAGCATTTTTGCTGTGTGAAATAACAGGTTTCTCGTTCTCATTCTCTTGCTTTCCATCGCAACTTGTTCCATGACACTTCACACCTGAAGTTCATGAGCCAGGTATGTGACATGACTTCTGGTTTACTCCACTTAGCTGCAACACCAAAGTTTGTATGTGTATGTGTGAGAGAGAGAATGAGCAGTCCTGGGCTGGTAGAAGAGAACAAAACAAGAGAAACAAATATTAACCACAACGATCATTTGCAGCCCTCTTCTCCTTTAACCTCTATGCTTACTACTACTTTAACCTTACAGCATCTTTAACTCCCAACAGTCTCTCCAGATACCTTTTCTCCCCGCCTTAATTCACTAATTCCTTTATTTTTTCCCCTTCATGCATTCTCTGGTCTCTTTCTCAGGATTCCAAGAGCTTTAAATATATTTTCTGTTTTTCTTTTTTCTATTTCCTGTTTTTCCATCACTGCTTGCACCATGACAACAGCAGAGGAAGCTCATGAGGAAGGTATGTGATGCACCTACAGACTCAACCTTTTTCTCTTTCAGTGTTGGGGAAACTTAAAAACACTGACCTTGTTTAAGAGCAAAGAGAATATGGGAGGGAAATGATCTCTCTGGATGGATTTGGATAAACAAGGAGAAAAGGCCTATATGTTTGCCAAATCAGATCGCCGAAAAGGTGGTTTTTCTTTTTCTTCTTATTCAATTTCTGGAGGGTCCAAGGTTCCCAGCATAGCAGGAAAGGAATGGGGACAGTTGCTTTCAGGACAGTGCTGGTTGTGGATTGACCTCTGTGCTTCTTCTCTTTTTCTTTTATCCTTCAACCTACAGCTGACGAAGAAGGCGAATACAATGATGGTAGCTCAGTGTTGTCTTAGGACAACAAAGTCAGCTTTCTAACATCACATTCTTTTTTCTGTGTCTGTTTCTGTTCCTCAGTTGATTTTAAACTCGGGAACTGGGCCAAAACCTCTCTGCCACAAAGAATCGCTCACTGTGCATATCCAATCACCCTTGAGGGGTAACCAGTGTATTGAGAAGCCTCTACATCCTCCTCAGGATAGTAGATGGTGAAAATCAAACTCGAGAAGCTTGCTCTAGACTTTTCTTTTAGCTGGAACCTGTTGTGTCATAGCTGTCATCAGCAAAACTTCTCCATCTCCAAAAAATCAGGAAAGCATCTCTTCAATCATATGGCACATTTGACAATGGAGAAGAGCCCTGCATAGACATGCCTTCCACACTCAGCCTTAGCAGGTCATGATTTCCAGGTCTGAATCTACAGAAATGTAGATTTCTGCTCAAGCCACAGACTTAAAATAGTGCTAAACATCAAACCTTTGGATAAATTTATTCAGACAAGTGGGGCAGGCCATGGGCTTAAGATAGTCTGGGTCTATGTGGGCAAAATAACTTAGTGCTGCCCTTGGCCAGTTTAAATGTATAGACTCACAGAGTTTTAGAGGGCTTTGAAGTCAATTCTGTTTCGACTGCCCCAGCCTTAGAAGACCCAGCCAGCTGCTTCAAAAGACAAAGCCCAACAGCACTTGAAAACACCCTGCATTTCCTGTGTTTCCTTGTTTTGTTTTGCTTTTCTGGATTTTTTTTTCTTTTTGTTCATTTGTTTTAATTTTCTTGCTTGCTTTTCAGGCTTTTGTCTAATTTAGGGAAATACCCTGAGGACCTTCCTGAGTCCCTCTCTCTCCTTCTATTTCTCATTCTTTTCTTTTATTTTTAATAGGATATTGATTTTCTTTTTTTCCCAAGGACTCAGTGTGAGTTAGATATGTTGCTTTTGAGAAGTGGAATTAAGGGAGGGTGTTTAGGGATTTCTGAGCAAAGCAAAGGCAGTTCAGATGGATTCACAGAGAAGGGGAGCACGCATGAACATCTCATAGATCGGGCAGAAGAAAACAGGGTGGTGTTTGTGGTGGGGTGTCCTCTCCCTGTGCTAGCCTTTTGGAAACCAGAAACTGAGACTTTCTGATCACCAGGGTGGTGTGGTGAACTTGGATTTCCAGTGTCTCTTGCCTTCTTTTGGCAGGTTTGTGTGTGGGGATTTTGTCTCAGCCCCATGGTTCATAGTCAGAATGACCAGAACTTAAGTCAAAATCCACCATAGGAATGGGAATTTGCTATGACAATTCCTGCTTGTCAACAGATTTTGGCCCAGTTCCTTGACTCTTGAAAGAAGGGGCATTTCAAAATAAATCCCATCCCTGAGCTGCTTTTGGTGCATACAGTATGGACCAATGCTGGGTCATGCACTGCAAAGGACAGACTTATTACTGTTTATTTTTTAATAAAATATCCCCCTTTCTGGTTTTATTTAGGTATTCTAACTAGAATTCTTATTTCAAGAACAACTAACCTTAATTTTTCTTTTTATTTTTACAACTGTTTGTTGGTTTAATGAAGCTTGAAGTGCTGATTTGGTGGCAGCTGAAACCAAATTCACAGTTATTGACAGGCAAATGTTGATCCTGACAGCCAAGGTCAACAAACAAACCAGTCATTTCCTGTCTACTTTATTTTTTTTCTCTTTCTTTGAAGTGTTACTAACTGGCAGCTTTAAGCTAAACAGGAATGCCTATGAAAATTCTCTGGGTGAAGGAAGGGAATCCTGTGTAAATAACATCCCTGATAGACTGGTTAATCATGATTACTTTTCCTCTCTCCAGGTAAAAGGCAATTTAACTAATGTGTAAAGAAGCTCACTAAGCTCACTGGCTATTTGAAAAGCAAAACAATTAAAAGTATAACTGGAGAAATACAGAAACATGCTAATGGTATTTTTCTTCAGGAGCAATTTATGACTTCCTTTATAGTCAAGCAGTCGAAAACACTTTTCTAATTATATGCTGTTTATTTTATTAGCATTGCTCTGGCATCTAGAGGTCTCAACTGAGATATGTTTTGGTAGGCAATGTTCTTCCAGTAAATGAGAAAAATCTATCCCTCCCCCCAAATGTCATTAATAAAATTTATATGGGAAAGGGTAAGAGAAAGGAAGAATTGGTTTCTGATCTCTTTTATGTATCTCTCATGTTTTTTCTCTTAATTATCTCAATAATCCATTTCCACCACTCTCTCAATTTTTTATTATCCAACAACCTTACAACTGATTTCCTCCACTAAATATTTTGCAGTGTAAGATTTTTGCTATTTTCCCCCTCTAACAATCATAGAATCATAGAATATGCTGAGCTGGAAGAGACTCATCAGGATCATTGAGTCCAACTTCTGGCCCTGCACAAGACATCCCAGTGCTTTACTTTATTTTATCCTACTATCCATTTGCTATTCCAAATTTCCTCCATCAGTCCCAAAATGCAAATAAGTGTTTGAACAAATATAGTATCCTTCAGTATTACGATACTGATAACAGAGCTCATGCACCCACTTCTGAGGAGGCTGCTTTTACTTTTACTTTACAAATCTGGCTGTTTTTATTTTATTTTTTACCAGATTCAGTAGGCTGTGAACTTTTTTACCTTAGTTCCTCCCACTGAACCAACACAGGGAGAGTCTTGTACTGCAGAATCCATCAGCATCCCTGGAAGTTCAAATATAGTGTGTGGTTATGAAAGTCAACCAGGGTCTCTGAGAGAATGGGCCAGAAAAAACATATAGGTTTAATTTACTTCTGTTTGTGAGAATAACAGTGCTGAACTTGCTGGCATTACACTGGAGTTAATAACTAAAGTTTAAAAAGCAGAGTAGGGAGAGGAGTTGATCAGAAGCACAAATATTAAGCAAGTAATTCATAAGACCAGAACATTTCTGAGAGCCAGGGAAAGGTCACTTGTTGCAAGGGAACACTTCTCACTGCCAGAGGGCCCAAGCTGACAGTCTCTGTGATGGTTTAGCCTGCCTATCAGGCCATTATGCCTCTCCTGGAGACGAAAAGATCATTCCCCTTGATGCCCATGGGAATTTCGCATGTACCTCAGCAGGAGAGGATGCTTGCTAAGAGAGGATGGCCTTTCCAAGCTGGGTTTGAGGAGCACTACACAGTGCATAGAAGAATAAGCATCTTCCCCATGGCACCAAGACATCTCTGGGACACGTGCCCTAACTTGTCTTGGAAGCTAGTGAACCTGGAGAAAATGGGTGTCATAAAGATTTTTCCCTCCTGGCCTTCATGTGAGGGATTTGAACGAAACTGGTGAAGCCTAGTTATCATTGGGATGACTCTGAATTCAGGCTACCTTTAGCAAAAGAAATGCTGACTGAAAAAGGCAATATTTTCTTCTGCCCTCCAGCCCAGCTGTCCTCCTTAGAGTTTTGGTCAGGATGGCTTGAGAAAAATAATTTTGCATTTACATGAAACCATTACTTTCCACATGCTACATTTGGGACTTTCATACAGTCTCTTGATTCTTTTCTGCCAAATTCTGTTTCAAGGGTAAAAACAGTTCTACTCCCAGCAAAAGGGGTGTGTGAGTGTGTGTATTTCTTTTGGAAGTGCTTGAGATTTAACCAGTTTCTCTGGGATGTTTCCCCTAAGATCAAGTTTCCCTTCCCTCCTTTTACTTTAGCAGCTGGCCTGATCTCTGTTGTTTTAACTTTCTCCCTCTTTTTCCCTTCCTGTTTTGCTCCATGCTTCCAAATACAGAGGAGAAGCCCAGAATAAAGTAAGTATGAGGGGCGGGGAGTTTCAGAACCCTGGGATCATTTTTCTGGTCTAGCAGAAGCTCTTTGATTACCTATTAGGCAAATGGTCACTAGAAGCCTTTATCCAACTTCCCCTTGTGCAACATCCATCTGTTCCTACATGCCTTTCCAGGATGTCTGCTTCTTTCAGAGGATGCCTTAGCAGCAGTTATTGCCCTGGGTCTTAAGACCAGTGGCTTATAGAGTCAGACAACTTGACAAATGTCTGAGATTTAGTGATCTCACAGTACCCCAAAATAAAGGCAGCTCAACAGTAAATCTGTGAGGCCACAGCTGGGAATCTACCTGTCCATCCAGGATTGCTGACAGTAGGAAGGTTGCCAAATGTTGGGCTAGGCTGAGTTGAGCTTAACTAAGGCTTCCTATGGACCTTCTGGCTCTGGGCTCCAGCACCTTCCCTTCCCACTCTGCCAGCTGCTCCGAATGAGTGTGCAGCAGTGCAGACAGCCCCACAGACCAACATCTTTCCATGTGGTAGGGAATGACCGTAGGCTTTGGAAACGTAAAGGGTTTTCAGGGGTTCCGGGCACGGCCTTCCAGGAAGGACAGTGGTCCTTAGTGCTGTTCTGAAGTAGTTTTCCACTGACTTGCTCTTTCAACCTTCTGTATCTCCACCACCATTTTTCCTTATCAGTGCTGTTTTTGAGGGCAGGTCAGGTGAGGTCAGGATGTGCTACTTAAAAGCTGCCTGTTCTCTAAGATGAATTTTTTTTTTTTTTTTGTGTGTGTGACTCTTTGCAGACTAACTGCTCCTAAAATACCGGAGGGTGAGAAAGTAGATTTTGATGTAAGTATTCCTGAGACTGGCTGGCTATGTGTCTGCACCTGACTCATACACGTGTGTAAACCCATATAACTCCTCCTGTATTGGATACTGCTGAGGATAGAGTAAAGGACCAAAGTATTGTTGCTTTGCCACTTGTTTGCAGTGAAAGGCTGCTTTCTGCTTCCTGAAACTGTCTGAATGCATTCACTGATAATGTGACTCAGCAAAAATCATGTATTTCTTATTTTTTTTCCTTGAAGCCAATATAAGAAGGAGAAAGTAAGTCCTTTAGGAGATCTCAGATTCCCTGACCCATTCTTATAAATGGTTTGAAAGTTGCAGGCCTTCAGGTGTTTCTGAGAAACAGTAGCTAAAATTATAATAATAAACAGTGAACCAAATACCATCCTAGAAAGATGATAGAAAATGAAGAAATTCTGGTATTGAAAACCTCCACAGAAATATTTGCTTTTCCCAAAATGCAGGAATATTTTCTAGGTAAGATTCATATTCCAAAGCAAAGAAGAGGAAGCTAAGTATATGCTAAGATAGGTATGTAAGCAAAGCAGGAATAAGATATGGTATAAGGGAGATTTGGACTTTTTACCCTTCTGGACTCCTGACTGCCACCTGAATGAGTCACTGATTGCACCAACAGCCATTTAAGCTAATTCGATAGATTTCCATGGATATCTACAGACACTTTCTGGTTTTGTTTCTCTGTGTATGCAGGGTGCTGGGAATGTCTGGGGTGTATTCCTAGAGCAACGTGGACTTTAATGCATTTTCCTGCTCTTCTAGGACATCCAAAAGAAAAGGCAGAACAAAGACCTGATTGAACTGCAGGCCTTGATTGACAGCCACTTTGAAGCCAGGAGAAAGGAAGAGGAAGAGCTGGTTGCCCTCAAGGAGAGAATTGTGAGTCCTTGTACTGCCATTTCCTTGTACTAGATTGAGAGATCGTCTGTAGTTGAAAAGTTGAATCCATTAGTCCACTGACAGACTTTGACAGAAAGCTGTACTGCCACATACAGAAGCCACTGCTTAAGTCAGCACTGAATGGCTTTCGCCCACGTCTATTCTGTCTCTCAGCCTCTTCTTTTATATCTGGGAATTGTACAGGAGACCCTTTTGCATGTTCTAGCAAGGGAGAAGGTGGCTCACTCTTTATGAAACAAAGCTCTTGGCAGTGGTGTGTAACAGTGGAGGCAGATAAAGCCACAGTGACGATCCAATACCTCTGCCACTGCTTCTTGCAGGAGAAGCGCAGAGCTGAAAGAGCAGAGCAACAGAGAATCCGCGCTGAGAAGGAGAAGGAGCGTCAGGCAAGGCTTGCGGTAAGTGTCTTTGCTTCTCTCTCCTTGTCCCAACATCAAACTGGAGCGCATCTCTAGAGACATTAAAAAATGCAGGTTCTGCCTGTATCAGTCCAAAGATGAAATTACTACCCTCTTAAAATAAAGGCATAAACCAGAAGTTGCCAATTTTTATCAATATAGTTCTCTGGCCACATTCCCCGGCACTGGCACTGGTTGCTGGGGAAGCTGAGAGTATCCCCTAGAGTAACCTGCTCTGTGTGGTACACTCCACAGGAGGAAAAGGCACGGAGAGAGGAAGAAGATGCCAAGAGAAAAGCTGAGGATGATCTGAAGAAGAAGAAGGCTCTGTCCTCCATGGGTGCAAATTACAGCAGTTATCTGGCTAAGGTAAAGATCATGGACTGATGGAAGAAACATGAAAACATTAAACCATGGGGTTGACTGGGAACAGACTTGATTAGAAGTTGAGAAAATAGCCCAACTTTTCTTCTTCTGGATTCCCAGTAGCTTGGCTTACATGCTCTGTCACTGAAATAATTTCATTCAGTCTTAATTTCTGCAGTCTTATGTTAAATAATTTTCTGCAAATAGGCTGATCAGAAGAGAGGAAAGAAGCAAACAGCTAGAGAGACAAAGAAGAAGGTCCTGGCAGAGAGGCGCAAGCCCTTGAACATTGACCACCTTAATGAAGACAAGCTGAGGTAACATGCTTATCCTAACATGAATATAATCCACACAACTTTGGTCTTACTGTCCTGGAATCTTCTCTAGTGACAAAATGAGGTAGAGGAGGGGGCCTTCTTTGAAATTCATCACAGGACATAGTTAAGTTGTGCCTTTCTTTGATGTGGAGAATGGAGGGAAAATGGGGATGTAAGGAAGTGTTGAAATGGATTGGTAGCCAGCCGGCCATGTTCCTGGCACAGCTCTCTTAGCCTCTCCTGCTAGCTAGAATTAGTCATTTCCAGGACTAGCTCTGAAATTAGTTGAACAAGCCTACAAATTGGTATCTGTATCATTCCCAGGGCTGAGGTAGAGCTGATGAGGTATGAATATGGATCTCCACAGAGGCTGGATGTTTGAAAGCCGAGTGCTCTGGTGCAGAGCAGTCATCAGATTATAGGCTGGACTGCACGTGTTGGAGTTTACACAACTGAAAGATGAGGTTGACTCCCCTCAGCCCTGACACAAATAAGATTGCACAGTGGCAGCTTATCTGAGTGACCTTCAGCATTCTCCTTACTTCTCATCTGATTCTGCTGGAGTTTTATCTTTCAGTAAGAGTTAGGGTAAAATTAGGAGAATTATGTTAATGTGTAACATATGCAAGACTGCAAGACTAGAAGCTTTGCAAGTGAGAAGGTGAAATGAGTGTGACCTTGAAAATGGTGAGTAGCTTTCAGAGAATAGAAAGGGTTTAGAAGATGTGTGAGCTGCATTAAATAAAATGTAAAAAACCTCATTAGTAGTGCTGTGAAAACCATAGAAAATATCTGATGTCGCATTTCTCCCATCTTTCTTTCCCCATAAACACACAGGGACAAGGCTAAGGAACTGTGGGACTGGTTATATCAGCTGGAGACTGAAAAGTATGACTTTACAGAGCAGATCAAGAGGAAAAAATATGAGGTGAGGGGCCACTTTGCTAATAGCACTGGGTCCAAAATGTAAAAATCTTTGTAACTCCTCTGACAAAAGCCATGTTGTGATATCATTTGGGTCTCCAATGCCCTTTTGCAATATTTAAGCAGCAAGATGCTTTGAACTGCGTTCCCCTAATATACACACTTGAACTGGATTTCACATTGTAGGCTGAAATTGAATAGATCACTCTCAAGGTGTTCAGTGCCCCGTGGAAAGGTGATCCCAACGGAAAATAGACTCCCTGCCCTCTGCTGAAACACATTTTGTTAACTCTTTTTTACCTATAGGTAACTGTGGCCTGAGAATTTAGTGACTCAATTCATTTATCTCTATTGCAAAGTAACATTTTTACATCCATCTTTGATTTCAAAGTTGAACGTTGTAAGTTTTATTCCATCCCAGACAGAATACCTGTGGACTGAGCTCTCTGGAGTCACTGAAAACTGTCTCCAGACAGGGGTATCTGACCGAAGTGTCATATGGTAACAGAAAGTGGACATGTTTCCTTCACAAAGTCACTGGATATGACTGCACTCACCCACATCAGGTTTCAGTGCCTGAGAAATCCTACTGGATCTCTCTGTGTCTCTCTCTCCTTTTAATTCCCAAGCACACAGACACATGCTGACAGGGAGTGAGCAACACCAATGTAACTATCTCAATCTCTCTTAGATTTTAACAATGCGTTGCAGGCTGCAGGAGCTTTCCAAGTTGTAAGTACAATGAACTTGCCTGTGTTACAGCAGCAGCAACAAAGGCTACCAAATGCATGAGCCTGCCGCATGGTCAGAGGCCAGGTGCCAGACGGGAACTGGCACTTGGCTCCAAGTGCAGAGAGAAAAGAGAAAACTGGATCTTGTGTCTCTCCATTCACTTCCTTTTTCTCTCCCTTTCCACTTTTTGACATGGTATAAAGTGGCAAATTAGGAAAAGAGTTGAGAGTCTCAGGGATGAGGCTAAACAACTGAGCATGGAACCCAGTCAGAGCACCTCTAAAATAATTCCCTGTCCAAACCTCTGGTATTGTGTGCACGGGGGTGTCACCCTGATGCACCTGATATACATGCATAAAAGCTGAGGGATACATATATAATAGCTTGGACTTCACAAAAAAGAATAGTATGGGGTTTGGAAAGCTTCTCCATCTTGTGGCACATGGTTATCCAGTTCCAAAATGTTGGAGAGAGCTAGCTTAAGGATAACAGGTCAAGTGGGTGTGGAAAAACAGGAAATAAGGCAGTGCCAGGGGATGGGTACATGATATGGTAATGAAACCTCTGCATAAACAAAGAGATGGGTGCCTGCTGATGAAAAGCAAGCACAAAAGTACAAAGAATAAGCAAAGCAGAAGGAAAATGCCCCACTAAGATGGGAGAACAGAAGTGAAAGAACAAACGAAGATGATAACAGGGAAAATTGAGGAGAAATGTAAGTGAATTTAGCAAAGAAAATTAAGGAGACACAAGCAAGGATGAAAGGGAGAGACAAAGGAAGGAACCGGGACTCCCAGAAATGGAGCCGTTCATTAGTGTCTGTTGCTCTTTGGTGCTTCATTGGAGAGTGAGTGTTATAGTCACAATCACAAGGTTATCACTGAAGGTAAGTCTTGAGTCTTTGGGTCAAACTGAAGACTGGTTTTCCTCCACACTTGGGAAAAATACTTGGCTGCAAAAAGCCAAATTAAACTGCTGAGGCACATATTAAAGCTTCCACGAGTAAGTACAAAAGTAGGTGATCTGTTGATTTTTCCTTCCTTGTGTTGTCCTGTTCCCAGTAATGTTTCAGTCTCTTATTTTGTTTCTGTTTGCCATGGAAAGACACGCACCAGGAAATGTATTACTTTTCTTTTTATTGTTTTGCATGTGAGGAATGTCAAGTGTCACTTTAAATATTCAAATTATGGCTCACTCGTTCTTGGACCTGCAGAGTCAGTGCAGGACTTAAAAATCATCAAAAGCAGGAATAAAGCATACATCTTAGCAGGGGCATTTTTCCAGTCCTGGAAAATCAGGTAGAGCCCTGATTCAGTTCCAGATGAGAGCGTGAAGGGGCAAAAGAGGGCTCTCTATCAAACCCTAGTGTTCATATGGGCTTTCTCGCACCTGAGCTGGAAGAGTTCCAGGATTTCAGTAGCAAGTCCAGGCCTACAGACTAGGACTGAGATGCTAAGTCAGGCCATAAGGTGCTCATTCTGTACAAGGTAGGTGTTTAGTTTCCCATGCATCATGTTGAAATATGCAATTTACTCATGGCCAAACAAAGAGATGCTTCATCTTGTAGGACAGACACTCAAAAGGCTTGCAGTCATCAACAGAGCTTGTGAATGTCTTCAGAGCTCCCAGTTCAGCCTTCTCCTCTGTTGTTGCTGAGGCTCCCCTTGAATATTTTCTTCTTCAGCCCCTTTAAAAGTCATCTTCTCATATTAGATGAGTGGCTGGGAACATGGTGACTGCAGCAAGGTCTTCACCTCCTGCTCTGACAGCCCAGCAAAGGTACTCCAGCAGAATGTGACAAACATCTCCTTCCTATTCTTGAGGCCCCCACCCAAAGACCACGGAAGCTTTTTGAGCCTACACACTTCCTAATGTGTAGGAGGAAGGCAAGAGTGAGGACGTGAGGCTGACACATGCAGATGATGGAGGCATCCATTTTCAGCTGAACAGGGTGATGCTCATTCTGTTCACTTGGCCACAATTTGACATGTGAATTCATAGAGATTAATTCGAATGTGTAAAACTCTTCTAGTAAGGGTTATAAAATTCTAGCTCCTCTTTCTCTTGATGTGTGAAGCTGGCTTGCAGATTTATTGTCGAGAAGCAACATTTCTCTTCTTCAACCATGAGTGAGCTTTTATTTCAAAGGATGTATTAATTCCTAATACAAGCACCTGTTTCCAGCACTTCAGAAGGTAAAACTCCCCTCTCCTCGAGGGAACAAGGTTTCCTTATCTCTAAAAACCCTGGTCATATATGTTGTTTACAGATTGTCACCCTCAGGAACCGGATCGATCAGGCCCAGAAGCAGTAAGTACTTATATCCCCACCCTAGTTCCTGGCTTGGGGATATCTTTTCAGTGTTCAAATTAGTCACTTCAGCCTCAACACCAACATTTTCTGGTTGCAATGAAATGAGGCTAGAGATGGAAGGACAACTCCCATCCTGTCTCACATTGAGAAAATGAAGGGGAAACTGAAGTGAAAGTAACACCTAACATGAAAAAAATCATGTTTCTTCACACCATTATTTCAAAGTTTTTATCTGCTTATTGCTGGGCTTTTCAAACACCTGACTGAGGTGCTTTGAATATTTGACAGAATGCAACCCTTGTTTACAGAGGGGAAGTAAGTGGTTGCTAAGATTACAAGGAATGGTGTGTAACAAGACTAACATCATGGGATTACTGTTGTGAGTTCTTTTCACTCATCATCTCTCTCCCACTTTGCTTCACTGCAAGGCTATTTGATTAGACTTTTTTGAGTCTTATATATTTAACTATTCTGGGTATTTTTAATGAACTTACGAGAGACCAGGAGTAGACAAAGCTTGAGGGCTAGGACATAGAAAACTGACAGCCACAGAGAAGTAACTGCAGGGAAGCAAAAGAGAAGAGCTCTCCAGTGGTGGGATTTGATCTTCTCTGTGCATCTCTATCTTAGCAAAGTCATGCCAGGAACGAAGCAGTGGTCTTTGGTGACATCTCTGGATAACAGGAGTGACCAGACACTGCCTTCCCACTTCCTCAAGACACCCTGCTTTATCAAATGAATGTAACACTGAGAGTTTGGTTGTCTGGGGGCTGAATGCCAAACGTAATCCTTGACCTTCATGTGGTATTTTCTGTACAGAGCTGTAGGCTGATAAACCTCAGCAGAATGCGCAGCTGCAGAAGGATGCCATTGTTTGGCTGGATGTTGCTGCTCTTGAGGGACACTGACACACCACCCACAACAGGCTACTGCATGCTTGCTCCCCCAAAAGACATGATACTCTCACAAGACATCATCTGAAAAGGTTGCACTGAGAAGTCCACAGCTCATGAGATTTCTGTGTGCTTAAATTTCTACCCACACTAGACACTATCATTCCAAAACATTGCCTGCTAATGTCTTATACAAGCATAAAGTGAGTCTTTTGCTTCAGACTTATTAAGACTCCTTAAGCACACTCTAAAGGTTAGACATAACATCAAACATCACCGGTGCTTGTGGAGATAAAAGGACTCTGCCTTGGTTTGAGGAGCTATACAGTTACTATACTGGGTTTTGAACCTTCAGAAAGGCCAGCATAAGGGACATAGAGATTAATTTAAGATAAGCAGAAAAAGTATGCCTCTCTCTCACATAAAAGGTGGGGTTTTTTTCAAATAGACCAAGCCTATTTTGGTAAAAAGGTGAAGTATACATTATGTGTATGTCTCTGTCACTGTGCTGCATTCTTCCGTAAATATGGCTGGTGCTCTTGAACCAACCTATGGGGCAGCACAACAAAAATCTCCCCAGATATGATGGCCCTATGTTTTCCTGCTCCTGGAGGAACCAGTGGTTCTGAAAAAGGCATCCCTGTTGATAGCACGGCCCACCACTTTGTGCTTGACCCTCAACCCCATGCTCTGATGTGTCAAAGAGCTGCACCCAGTTTGCATGTGCTTTGGTTCAAGAAGCAGCCTCATCATTGTGTGTGTCAGAGGGAAAGGTTTGGGGTGTGCTGAGCCCCATAAACCTTGGTGCTGCTGGTGGAAACTAGTGTAGAATCTAACTTAACTAACTTCACACCTAGCCCCATTCTGACTCCAGGTGTGTCTGCTTCTCAGTCAGAAGGTAAGTGGCTTGCATGTAGAATTGCCCTTCTGTGTGCAAGAAGATACTCTTGAAGAGTTTGCCTCAGGTGTTTTGAGTGGGGAGTGTAGCCTGACAGCTCCCACACACCACGAACAAGACAGGGATACTGATATGAGGGGAAACCTAAAAAGTTGTTTGGATTGTTTTGGAGGCTCTTGCTCTCATATAAGTAAGAAGCCACTCTGCCTTTGCTAGAGCAAAGTAGTTCTTAGTTGTATTTAAATTAGTGCTCAGCTTTTTGCCTCTACTACTAGATAGTTAGAGCATCTGGGGAGTTTGTTCAGAGCTCTCTGATACTGAGGAAATTTCTCCAGAAAGAGCTCTAAATCCTAAAATCCAGATCATAGCAAATTTGCATTCAGAAAACATCAGGTCTGTGGTTGGATAGGCCTGTCATTTAGTTTGAAGACCACCTGGATTTATTTCCTGATAATGCAGGAATCTGGAAGGGTCCACCTCTTTCAGGCATGTACATCCTGGCTTTTCACGTAGAGCCCCAGGAGGAATCTACGCAGTATTTACAATATTTTTCTTAGGATGTGGTCTATGACAGGTGTGCCCAACATTAGAAATGAAAGCAGATCAAACCTAATCCAAGAGTCAGAAATGCAGAGTGGCCACAGAACCCCACCACTTCCATCATGCTGACATGTTTTTCTTTCCTTTTGTATTGTAGTAGCAAGAAGGCAGGAGCCAAGGGCAAAGTTGGTGGGCGCTGGAAGTAAAGAACCAGGCAGGATGGTGTTGAGTGGTGTGCTGAAACCCTGCTGGTCTCCTCTTTCTTCCTTCACCGATCACCTGTGTTCTCACGCCTCAATGATAAAAATTGCATCAGCCTGGATTGGCTACTGCTGCTGCTTTTCTTCTTTTTCTTCCTGGAGGGGTCTGGTGGCTTCCTCAGTCAAAGGGAAGCAGTTTCCCTGTGGAACTGAGATGACTCCCTGCTGGCATCTTCAGTTTCTTCTGAGCATGTCCCTCATCCTCCTGATACCGGTCCTATGCTCTCCTGTAGGTTGCTGTGTACAAATCTCTGGGTTTTGTAAATAAAGCACAACCAGTACCTACTCCAATGACAGCCCTCTGGAATAGTGTTTCATATTTTATCTACTGCCATCCCATTTTGCAAGGGTTTGGGAGTTGGTCCAAATCCTTATTTAATATCATTTGATCTGGCTCTACAACTGGGAATGAGGCTCGGCATCTTCAACAAAGATGCAGGACTGGGGGCCTGTTTCACAGCCATCATGCAGGCAGATACCAAAAGCCGACTGTTCTGGGGGAGCTCATAATCTGGGTGCCAAATGTTGTTGAAATTGACTTAAAAGTTTGAGTGATTAACTGAATCAGAGAATCGGGAAGAAAGGAACAAACCTCTAGAAGTGGTAGTTTCAGCACATATCTTTTCATAAATGCATTCAAATCACAGTGCAATATAAAGAATGATGCATTCAAAAATTACATTAAAATATTTATTTAGGCTGTTAACCTGCATACAATATTAAAGCCCAACACTGAAGTGTGAATTACTTGGTTAATTCAATGTAGATGTCAAAACACAAATGATGGTTATCAAATTTGAAATGTGGGCTATTCTGTAGGGCCTCCTGCCTTTGACAACCCTTGCAATGCCCTTTTGGATGGAAGTCCAGCAGGGATGGTGGTTCTCCCCCATATTTTCAAACTTCTATCTGTTTCTGGTGCCTGTGTGCACATTCTGGCTCTCTGTTGGCACATGCTGTGGTGTCATGGATTTGTAAGAGTGGGAAGAGATCTTAGAGATCATCTAGTTCCAACTCCCCTGCCGTGGACAGGTGCACCTTCCACTAGACCAGGTTGCTCAGAGCCCCATCCAGCCTGGCCTTGAACGTTTCCAGAAACGGGGGAGCCACAGCTTCTCTCAGCAACCTGTTCCAGTGCCTCACCACCCTCACAGTAAAGAATTTATTCCTAATATCTAATCTAAACCCTCCTTCTTTCCATTTAAAACAGCTGCCCCTTGTTCTGTCATGACAGCCCTTGGTATTGTAAGTTCCCCTTACATACTGAAAGGTCACAATAAGGGCTTCCTGAAGCCTTTTCCTCTCTCTGCCTGTTCCCTTACCAGAGGTGTTGCAGCCCTCTCAGCATCTCCGTAGCCTCCTCTGGACCTGCCCTGACAGCTCCTGTTGTGCTGAGGACCTCCGGGCTGGACCACACTATTGCTGGGGTCTCACCAGGACACAGGGCAGAGCAGTCTCACCTCCCTCCTGTCACTGCAAGGACAAGACCCTGAGAAATGCAGGCAGCACTGCAAAGTCATACAGAGGTGACGTGATCACAGAATCCCAGAATTGTTAGCGTTGGAAGGGACCTCTGGACATCCTCTAGCCAAGGCAGGGCCTCCTAGATCAGGTTACAGAGGAACACAACCAGGTGGGTTTGGAATGTCTCCAGAGAAGGAGACCCCATGACCTCCCTCGGCAGCCTGTCCTAATGCTCTGACACACTCGATGTAAAGAAGTTCTTTCTCATATTGAGGTGAAACTACTTGTGCTTTAGTTTATGGCCAGTGCTCCTCATCCTGTCTCTGGGCACTCCTGCAAAGAATCTGGCAGCACCCCCTTGGCAGCTGCCTTTGAGATATTTATACGCATTAATGAGATCTCCTCTTGGATCTTCTCTCGACTAAGGAGGCCCAGCTCCTGCAGTCTCTCCTCATAATAGAGATGCTCCAGACCCCTCATCATCTTTGTTGCCGTCCCTTGGACCCTCTACAGCAGCTCCATATCCTTCTTGTACCGAGGGGCCCAAAACTGGACACAGCACTCCCGATGCGGCCTTTTGTGGGCACTTCCCACTGCCTCCCCCTGCCTTGTGGCTCCTTTGAGAGGCTCTCCTCACCCCAAGGCTGCTCCTACTGCCCGTGGGGAGCCCGGGCCGCCTCCCAGCCCTCTCACAGCCCCCCACCAGCCCCCTCACAGCCCCCACAGCCC
>WBMV01005603.1:926360-1048421 GCA_013396655.1 Campylorhamphus procurvoides | reverse complement strand
CAGCAGGGGGCGCTGCCGCCGCCGGGAGCCGCTCTGTCCTCCCAGGCAGTACCAGCCGGGCTCGGCCATGGCGACCCGCGCCAGGAGGGCCGTGTGAGCGGGCCGGGATGGGCCGGGCGGGGGGACGCGGGGCCGGGCGGTGGGATAGGGGTCCGGTCGGTCTGTCTGTCGGTGTGTGTGTGAGTGCGCGGCGCCGTGTCCCCCGCAGGTACCCGCTGTTCCAGAGGGGCGGCCCGCAGCTGCGCATCTTCCGCCCCAACTTCTTCATGCTGGCGGTGCGGCCCGGAGTGCCACAGCCCGAGGACACCGTGCAGTTCCGCGTGTCCATGGAGTGAGTGAGTGAGTGCGGGCGCGGCCCTGGCGGGCAGGGAGGAGGGAGGCAGGGAGGAAAGGGCCACTCGTGCTCCGCGTGGCGCCTCTCGCTCCCGGAGTGGTGTCAGGGAGGCTCAGCCCCGCCAGGGACGGGCTTGGAAGGAGGAAGCGCGCGTGAATTTGATCCAGAGGAAGCGAGGTGGTGTCCGGGTGTTTGGCAGGACTCCTTCCTGCCTGACCCGTGTGGTCGTGCACAGCAGAGCCCGCAGGCCCGTGGTAATGGTGGTGGTGATTCCAGAAGCAGCTACTCGGAAGATAAGCAAAGGGGTCTCAGGTGGGACAGTGAGAAATCCTGCTGAACACAGAATTTATCTGATATTTTGACTGTTGAGGCTGTAGAGGATAAAAGATTTGCCAGTTGTTACAGTTTATGGATAATTAATACCTGTAGCACCGTGTGATCTGTGTTGAGTTCATACTTTTGTGCATTAAAGCTACCTTGGTTAAAAGCAAAAGAAAACATTTATTCCGGAATATCAGTCTCTAGTTTATTTTTTTTTAAATACTTACACATTTTTCTTCTTTTTTTTTTCCCCCAAAATGCTTTTGCATTGCCTAGAATGACAAAAGTGGATATCAGGAATTACCTTGAAAGAATATATAATGTGCCAGTAGCTGCTGTGAGGACCAGGATCCAGCATGGTAAGTGCAGATGAGTAATCCAAAGGGATGAATGCAGCATTCTTGTGCAGCCAGAATGGACTCTAGCCATCAAAAAGTCAGTCAGATTTCAGCAAACTTTGGTCCCAGGGGCTTAGCTGGTGATGTTAGTCAGCTTAATTTTTTATTCATCACTTCATATAAATAATGCACCCCGTCATATTTGAATGTGTTGATGAAATGATGATGTAAATTTAGTTCTAAAAAGAAAAATCTGAATTTAAAAAGCCTTATCATCTTGACAGTTATCTAGCTTGTGCTTTTATAGTTGGTACTATTTCTCCTTGAAGACCACTGGGTGTCTCCCTTCAGAAGGAACTGCTTCATGTGTTTTAATGCAGTTAATAATTAAACTTAATTTCAGCCATAGCCTTTGTTTAAAAAAAGATGTGAGTTGAGATTACCTTGCAAGCGCACAGAGTAGGTGTTATGGTCTAACAAAAAGCAAAGTTTGTAGAGCAAAGTAAAATATTCTGTTGAACCAGTAAATAATGTCAGAAAAACATCTTGACAAACTTTCAGGTTTTTGTTACCTGTTGTTATCACATTTCTGCAACAGACTTGAATGGCATGCACTTGTGGCATTTCTCTCCTGTACTGCCCCTAGAAACAACAAGAACAACAACAAAACCCACCCAGACCCCACTGGAAACCACCAAAATATCAACATAAACCAACCTAAGAGAAAAAAAACCCATTCCTAGTTTAACTTATTCTGAACTATGACTTGGAAAAGAGAGGCCAATCTGCAACTGAAATAAGCTAAATTTAGATAATTTTACCTTTGTATATGATTGTGTCCTTTTCCAGAGCTGCTCTGACTGCAGTTTGGATGTAGTGCAAAGTCAGAAATACATTTTTCATGTTAATTTAACTTTTGAATCACCAGGCAGTGCAATAATCAAGTCAAGAACATCTTTGCTGGCTTTCCTTTTTTCATGCAGTGAATCTAGCAAAGGAATTGATTATGTTTGTAATGGTAAGATTAGGGATGATTTTAAAAAGAATAGGAAAAAAGAGCTATAGTAGTGAAAAATGGAGAAAGAAAATGTTTCAAAATTAGTTTGTAAAATGCCAAACACATAAAAGAAGAAAAAACCTTGAAGTATCATCTGTTATGTGCTTATGTGTAAAACAGAATTAAATAAAGTCTTAAATACCAGACACCTGTGGTTCCAAACAGCACAGAAAAATAGTCATGTTTGTCCTTATAACCATTTTGTCCCTCTCTGCTAATTTCAAGTGATGGTAGAATGTATATAGTCAGGTATAAAAGAGGGTTAGAATATCTAACAATTTGAGAGCTTTAATGTCTGCCTAACATGCAGGGAGTAAATTGTACTGGCCTACTTGGAGAAAGTTGAGGTGCTTCGGTTTGTTTGGATGTGGTGTATAATTTTGTGGTGTATAAACAGGAGATCCAGCTCATTAGCTGGGTAGTAAAAATTGTCAAGTTTAAAACTATTCAGTGGTCATTTTCTTCTTGCCGTCCTGAAGCTGTTGGTGTTGGGAGGACAGTTTGTCACTCCTGGCCCCCTATTTGGGAGACTTAGGTCCTTGCTTCTTTGCAGAGTTTGTGTGTGACATGAAGGCACAATGGCTGTCAGCAGGCTGGTGATACCTCAGTTTCCTGTTTGTAAATGAAGAGAGTAGTGTCCACCAGTATCAGTACACTTCAGTAATTGCAATGCTGTGCTGGTACTGAAGGAAGAATATTCCTCTTAACAGTCAGTCAGAACTAATGAAGAACCCTTTCAGCCTGGTCTTGCTTTGGAGAACTCAGAAGTTCTGAGTTCTCAGGACTTTCTCTGGGATTCTCTTCATTTTTTGCAGGTGCGAACAACAAGAGGAATCACAGGAATCAGAGAGAGAAGAAGCCAGATTACAAGGTCGCCTATGTACAGCTGGTGAGTTAACATGGGTTAAATGCTTGTGAGGAAAGAGAAAGGGACTATTAACCAATGAAGCTGGAGGTATTGTCCAGTGAATTGTCCCAGGTGGCTGAATATTTCTGCCAATTCTCTAATAATGACAGTTTCTGTAACACGTTCCAGATTATAAAGAATTGAGTGACTCAGTCTAAAGATCAAATTCAAACAAATGGTTAGTTTCTAAGTCCTGTATTGGTTTGCGGTCTGTATGTAAGTTGTGGTCTGATGTCATATGGTGCTGCTTTGCCAGTGAATTTCATGTTGACCCTGTTCTCTGTGTGCTGGAAGGTTCACGACTTGTGTGGTTGATTGCTGGAACGTCCAGTAAGTGAAAGATTATATTGTGAGGGTAGGGAACTTCTTATTAAAGGTCTTTGAATTTCAGAGAAGACTAAGGCATATTCCTTGGTGAGCCTTTAGTCATGTCTAACAAGCATGCTTTGTGGCTGAACCAGGTTCTGAAATGTGTGTTCATTGCCCAGTGGAAAAGGAGCTTCATGTTCTTCTAAGTTTCTTTTACAACAGGAGTATATTATAGTTTAGACATCTCCTGGGCTTACCTGTCTTTATGCAAAAATGAAGTGCAACCAGTGACAGAAAACCCCTTCACATACCGAAATTACATTAAAGGAATGCTATTTATGGTTGTAAAACCATAAGCTCAAAATTGCTGTTGGCAACACAACCTCAGTGTTACTCCATCCTGGGACAAGGATTCAGTGTTGGGAGAGTGCTGTATGATCTTAAAGACTGCCAAAGACTTCATATGGAATTGGGGTCTCTAGTGAACTGTAGTCAGTTCTCAAATTTAATTTCATTGTATTTAATGCAGTCTTTTTTTCTCTTGTCTGCTGAGTTGAGCAGGAGGTAGTCTGCAACCCATAGATACTTGGGGGGAAGGAGTAGGAAGCCGAATTCTGCTGCTCTGTGGAGCACGACACTTAAGATAGTGCCTGTGTGCATTTCTTTCACATCAAACCTCCTGACCTAGAATAGTTGCCATTACCTTAAGGGTAGCTCAGCAGAGGAGTGGAGATTTCCCCAAAGGGGCTTGGTACTGGAGGCATGTACACAGCAGGATCTCTAGTCAATTCTCCAGCCTTCCATTTTGTCTTCTGGGCAGTGCATGGAGAGGTGTCACACTTTGGCTGAGGCCTGCTCTTAGTACGTAGGGGCAGCCAAGAGTCCCTTACTGCATTGCCCTGTAATATAATTTCTGTAAAAAGTTCTTAACAAATGTCATGTTTTCCATCCATCCCATGAAACAGGATCAGGAGACCACCTTTTGGTGTTGTATTTCATCTCAAGGGAGGGAATCCTGACCATTTACTAAACCCTTGTCCATGCAGCTTGGTCTGTATGATTTTTCCTCACCTCATTCCTTGTCTCTTTGCTCTCTTTTTTTGCCTCTTGTTGTTGTCTGTTAATTCCTCTAACATTTAAGTTTCACTGTCCCCCTTTTTCTGTATTCCTCCCTCTTTCTCTTTTTCCTTTTGTTCGTTGCTTTTCATCACTGGCTCTGGTGTCTCAGACAATGAGCTCCCAGTCCTGTGTTCACACTAGGTTTCAACAGTGGGTGTAGCCCGAAACCCAATGTCATTTCTGAATCTGAAGGTTTTTCCTTCATTCTCATTCATGTGATTCAGGCCGTAACAGACCTCATGCTGTCCATTGTTAATATCTGCCTAATTTAGGAAAGTTTGGTAACCGCTGTAAAATCCTTATTTTCATGAGAATTAGTTTGCATCTGCCATGAGTCAGAGTAGCTGGGCTTTCCCACCATTTTTACCAGCTGTGTTTTCTCTCATTAATCCAGTTTCAAGTTAAAACTGCTTATGACTGGAAAAATATGGATGTGTTTTTGGTAGGTCTTGCGTTGATCTTTCTCTTGCCCACTAGGTGGAAGTATTGCTCTTTCCCATTTGACTTGGTGGCAGCTGTGGTGCACTTTACCTGAATGAAATTGAGCATATTCTAATGGCCAGTTATGTTTCCCTGCTTCATAATGCATCCCCTTATGTATTCCAGTGCAACATACATATCCATTAATTTACTGCAAGTGTCTCAAAGGTGGAAGGTGTATGAAGTTATAGTCAACATACCCTTAGGCGTCAGACTAGTACCTCAGCTGTTCCACATGTAAGAATTGTTGTCCTTTCTTTTCCAAATACTATTTCTTGGAGATTCAGAGCTGTTTACTTTATTCTCAGGCGGTAACTGGACAAATACATGATCTGTCCAAGCATAATATTTTCACACTAAAAAATACCTCAAATCATAGAAGGCTGTGGATCAACAATATCTTGCCATTCCAGAGTCTGCCTGCATTTTTTCCCCTTTTGGGATGTGGTGAGAATAGTTTTAAGTTAGAGACTTATGGCCTTGGATATCAAATGCTACTTTTCTACACCGTTTTATTTTTTAAATTAATGCCAAAACTATTTATCATTGCAGAGTGGGTAAAATAAATGTAGTACAGCAACCTTTCTCCTTACTCCAGTACAGCTGTAATTATGATAATGAAAAGAAAAAAAAAGAAGAAAAGAAAGCCAGTGGGAAACTTTGCAGTTGCATTAACATCAGCGAAATTAAAAAAAAACAACAACATCCCCTCCTCCTTCTTCAGTGTTCTCACTGGTTTAGCTTAACAGGTGTTAGCACCCGTGGGAGCACAACTGTAGACAAGCCTCTGGAATCCAGACCTATTTTTAATTAAACCTGTTTTGAGAAATCTGACAGAGATGGCTGTGAAAAGGAGTCTGACCCTGTCAACATTGGGACTAACACCTATTTAGCTGCTTGAATGATGGCACCGGTGGGAACATTTTTGTAAATGCTTTCTCCTCAAACCCCGTTTAGGGTGTCCTGTACATTCACAGTAATTAACCTATTTGCACATCAGATGTGACAGCAGTTTTCTTTTGAATTCATAGGAAACTTGGATGCTCCATACACAGTGTCACTCCAAAGTGAATTTTTGTAGTTATTTTCTGTGCCATATGTTTTAACATCAGACATTACCACTGCAATAGTAGGAGATTGTTCAAATGCACTGGATTATTAAACTTAGCTGCATTTGCTGCTACTGCTGGACAGAATCCTGTGCTGTTGAGAGTCCAACATTTTTTAGTTAATGATACTATAAACATCACTTTTCTGCTAATTCTGAAGGACAGTAGTAAGTGCTTCAATTATCTAAATAATCAGAAGATCTCACAGTTGTTTACATGATCAGTGTTTGCTGCATCATTTCTGTACGGTAATATCTGTGCTGACCTTCCGTTTCTAAACTTTTCAAAGGATGCAAAGGTCAGAGGAATATAAGTGAGTTTGTGCTGGATAATCCTTCCAGCAATTTTATGACATGAGGCTCAGCAGTAGAAAGGCTAATACTTGAATTCATAGGCCTAATTATGGTCACTTAACCTCTCATGAAAATGAATGGAGGCAATTTGTACCACTCCATTTGATAACTCCTTACTCTGACTCCTTTAGACTGAGAAGAAGGTGTGTTTTCACCCTTTCTAATGACAAAGGCTTGAAATCTAAAGGGAAAATATATGTTTGATGCTTAGGTTACTTTTTATCATGAAGGATCGCATCTAACAAATGAATTTTCATAAGGCCTTGTACATTTAGGTAATGCTGAATTGAGGATTAGAGTTGTGCAGGACACGAAGTTTAATGGCTCCTATATCTGTTATCTGAACACTGGACCACACATCTCACTTGTGCTTAACCTTAGAATTTGCAGGAAAAAAAGAGGTCTCACTGAAGGCCCTAAATTGAGAATAGCAATGCATAAAATCATTATATTGCCTTTATTTTTTAGGTGTTTCAATACCACCTCTCTGGCTTGCCTTTTTTTTTTTGGGTTTTTTGTTCTCTATTTTAGCACTGTAAGGCCTCACTTACATATAAGAGCATGTGGTGGCAGAGCTTATCCTGACAGAATATCAGTGTGTCACTCGCATTGGTGAAAAAGTTCTTGCGCTGGCAGTGCAGCGCTCAGTTCCAAGACAGACTGAATTATCTGAGCAAGATATTTTTTTTTCCCAGTGTCTCTTGTTTTTTTACAGGATTTTCTCTTAGCACAGCTATGTTGGGTAGACAGGTGTTCCTATTTCCCCCACGTTTCTCTGTGCTTCTAAGGTAATTATGTTAGCAAAAGTTCTAAAGCCATGACCTTCTTAGAGATTACTTCAGTTGTGAATTTCAATAATTCAGCAATTAAAAGTATGATTGTGGATAAATAGCTTGCAAAAGGTAAAACTGTAAACAAATGCAAGGTTTTAGAGTAAGCCAGGGGTTTGATTTCTGGTTGAATATGCCAGCATTTCATGTTCCACCAGTCTGTAAACCAGGTAAACCCTAATGGACTTGGTAAAGACTGTTTGCCTTATTCCAGTGAGGATTTCATTCTGAGAATACATTTATCCTATGGTTGTTGAGTGGTTGCTGTAGAGAAGAGAAAACTTCTACAAAGAGAAAGTGTAAGAAAAGCAGCACTGCGTAAAGGACTGCCAACCCCTCTGTTCCTTTGGTAGGCATTTATTTTTGAGGAGGTGGCATATGAGCTTGAACTCAGTAGCCTCTGGCATTCTGTGGAAGATGCACTGAGTATAAATATGCCTGGACAGACTTACAATCCTTTATGTAAGTTGATGCCTTTGGTATTTTTGAAATTTTGAAATACCCAAGATGCAGACATCTTCTGAAAACCAGCTACTGAGCATGCACAACAGCTATTTTTCATACAGCTTTCATCACTCCAGTGCCTCACAGTGCAGTATTACTGCAGAGTATTGTAACTTAAGATTTATCAACCTTCAGTTCTCAGGGTGTAATGTCTTGGCTGTTTCGAATCGTGTTTGGCTGCCAGCCAAAACCAGAATTTCTTCACAAAACAAGAGCTGGAAAGAGCCAACTTGTCTCTGCTGATTTTGATTTATTAAAAGACTCCAGATACAGACTGACATTTTCAGCTCAATATTTGACTTTCACCAGCCTTGAAATGGGAACTGTGAGCACTTTGATAAACAGCTTAAAGGTCTGTCTGGTTTTGCTACAGCCTCTGTGTGTATCTTTTTTGTTTTCTTCCCTCTTTTTAAAAATAACTGTTTTGCAATGCTTAGTGAATTACCATGGATGTTGTTAGTATGCTTTAGGGACAGCTTTCCTTCATTCTCCAATAAGGGAAATGCATTGGTCCTGGAAGCATACCAGAACGAAAGTGCTGCATAACAAGAACAGTCCCTTACTACACTGTTACCAATATAAATAGTTCTCAGATTTTCGGTGTAGGTGGTATGCCTACCATGTTAGCCTGAATTGTTTTCTGACTTGTTTGACTAAAATGGCTTCCTCTCCAGGGCAGACGAATCTTTAGTATCAGCCCTGTCTGTTCTATAGGTATCACAGGGCCAAGTGACACTGTGTTAAAACACAGTAATTTTTGTAATATAAACAAATTCTTTTCCAAATGCTTCAGTGTGTTAAAATCTTGGGCAGCGCTTGGCCTCAAGGGGGCTTGTTGCTGATCCAGCTACAGGAACAGTTTCAGTGGGCTTCAGCTTTGGGATTGCTCAAGGACACTGAGGGGATTGCTCAAGGCCAGTTTCTGTGCCATGAAATGCAACTGTGCTTTAGTTGTCATAGGACAGCTATTAAAAGCATACCTGTTGGTAATTTAAAGGTACAAAAGAGTTGAAACCCCGGAGTGTACACCAAATGGAAAGGAAAACCTTGATATGTTCCAGTTGAGCTTGTCCAGGCTAGAATCAAGGAAAGATCAATGTACACAGCAGCTCCCTTGTTGTTTTTGTAGTATGGTCAGGCTCTTAGGAAACCCCCAAGAAGTATGCACTACAAAAACAACCGGAGCGTTGCTGGGTATTAGTTGGTATTTTGTAGATTCCAGTCTGGATAATCTCATCTGGGATAAGTCATGTTTTTTTTCTCCAAAGTGTATGCTTGAGGTTTAGATTTTTTTCACACCTGTTATTTACCAGGTTGAGTGTATGTGATTAAATGAAACATAGCACACATTCAGCTGAGTTGGGGGTGTGGTGACAGTTCTGTTGGATTTAATTATGTCATATTTCTGATCCCAAAAGGCAGGGTAAGTAACTGTGTTGTGGAAGGCTCCTTTCATATCCTTTGTGGAACCATTTCATAACTGAGCTTCTTCTTTGATTATATTTGTTTCACAAATGTAAAAAATTGCTGATCTAAAACAACACAACTTGTTTTCATCTGAGGCAATTAAATGCTTTTCTTGAGAATTCTGTATGCAGTATGCTGCCAAAGAAGTTAGTGTATGGTAACGTTGGTAAGTATTTTCAAGAGTAATTTTAGAATTATGAGTTACAAGTTTTATGATGCAAGGTCCCATACAGAATGGAAGGGCTGATACCACTGAGTTTAATGAAGTTGTACTTAGTGCAAACACCACTGAAAAGCAAGTAGGTAAAGTTAATGGGATAGTACATTTCCACAAAATAATGGTTTCCTGCTGTTAGATAAAAGCCAGAGACTAAGCAAATGTTTGTTTTCCAAGTGGGAGACATAGATATGATGATGATGTTTCACTAAAATGACTTGTCTGTTAGGCAGAATGACTGATGCACATGTAATCACTTTAATCTCATTAGTGATATATTAGGCAGATTGTTTCCACTGTAACTGTTTTACACTATAGTCTTTATGTTTGTTGATAAGAGACCTCTGATATCTCTTATTCTGTATTCCCACATTACACCCTACAATAACAGCTGCTGGGAATGTTCTGTCTTATCCTTAGCTAAGATCTAAACTGCTACAACCACTACTCATATCTTGAGTGTTAACATAACAAATGGCTGTGCCACCATGTATTTCCCCAGTGGTCCTACTTTAACAAAACCACTTATTTTGCTCATCTTGCTTTTACTGTATGACGCACACAACATCTGTGAGCTGGTTCAGTCTTTGAAGTGGTGTCCATCTCCTGATCATTCATCTGTAAAAATTAAAAAAAGATGTCAGTATCTTAAATAGTACTCAGGAGAGGCTGAAAGCTTTTTGGGAGGAAGTGATATACATATATCTTGGGGAGATGGGTGAAAAGAGATCTTCAGAGGTTACAAGGTACCATTTTTGCACTAGCTGAAACTTCAGGGTGGTCTTTCACTGTAAGTATATGCATTGTAGCTATTGCAGGAAGGCTGGAATGTCTCTCTGACCATTTGTTTTCTCTTTAGGGCCAAGGACAAACCTTTCAGTTTCCCAACCTATTTCCAGAAAAAGAACAAGACACAGAAACTCGCTCTTTCGATGACTTCAGAAGTAAATATATGGAGAAAGAGAAGCAGAAAGATGACCCTAGACGAGGTGGAGTCCCTGATTGGTTTGGACTTTGATGCAACAAGCCACCTGCCTTCCTTTTAGTTCAGAGGGATTTTGATTAGCACAACTTGCACTCTTCCCTCCTTGTAATGACTGAATGTTTATTCTTGAGCAGCGCTTGCTAGCATGTCTTTTTTTCCTGGCTGTGTATGCATGACTACAACAAAATGGCCCTGAAGAAATAAAAAGGTAAAATAAATCTGACTGCACCAGGTCTCCTGTGAACTTATGGACTATTTCTAAAATGTGTAATTCCTTGTTGTCATTTTTGACTATGAGACTTTGTGTTTACCTTCTTTGTGCTTCTTCAGGTTGTTTTGAGTAGAAATAGGAGGCATTTAATTTCCTAGGATATGTGCAGTTTGCACTGAATGGAACATGTAAAAGCCAAGATAGGTTAGTCAGAGGTGGACATGGAAGTGGACATAACTGGACTATAGGCTCAGGACATAGGGTTCCCTTATTGTTAGTTATTGTGTCCTCCTATCCCGTGTATTGCTTTCCTTGCAGTGACCCCTTTCCTGGAAAGATGTGTGCGATCTTATTGCACTCCTGTAACAGTTGTGTGGCATTTTGGGGACAGGGTTTGCAGGACAGGCTTATGACTGGGCATGTATGTGTTTGATCCCCAGAAGCATCAAGGAACAGACAAAGGTGGTGCATGTCTCTCCTTGCTGTTGTGCAGTGCAGGTAGTTACCTTCTGTGGCTGTCTGCCCTAGGAATGTTTACTGGCACAGTTCTGCTGGTATTCCTTTCCCTGTCCACATCTACCTTGCAGTGCTGGCAAGTGTCCTGTGTGGACAGTTACATTGGCATGGAAATGCTTCTGCCAGTGTAGGCTGTTTTGTGCTGAGGATTAATAAAAAGACTCTTTCTGCTTCTTCTGGTGTAACTCCCTCTACTTACAAGTTGCTGATGCCAGGGCAGTGGTAGAACATTTTGAGGCCTTCAGGCTGCCACGTTCAGTTTTTTCATTTCTTAGCTCTGTGGCTCTTTCTCCTTGCTCTGATGAGAATATTTCCTCTTTTCCTTTGTCAAGTAACGTGCTCCGCTATTGTATCAGAAATGGTGGGGGAAGAGGAGGGAAGAACTTCACCACAGATGGAGAAGGATATTTTTGCAGCTGATTTGCTACAACACAGTGCATGCAGGGTTAAACATATAGCTAAATATTTCCCTGGCTTTTGAATTCTGCCACTTGGAGCAATTGGCAGGGTAGTGAATTAGCCCATGCCTTCAGTGCTTCTACCCGGGTGCTCTCCTTTATTGTTCTGTGTCTGAACTTCTTGTTTGGACAGCTAGCAAGATGTTTACAAGGAAACAGCTGTTCTCCAGAGAGGCAATCCAAGTAGGATTTTACGCACCCCCTTCTGTTCATTAGTCACCTCTTTTCCCCTGCTACTTCCCTCCTGCATGGCAGTCCATCTTCAGTGTTTTGTTCCTTACAGCTCTAGTGACTCTCCTACCCTCCTCTTTGTCTGCTTTCCAAGGGGGAATCATGCATGATCTAAGTTAACCAGTGCCTAAACAGAGAGATGCTCTCAAAGAGGAGGGAGATAAGGGAGGATTTGCTACTCCCAGCCGTTAAAATAGTAGATGTGGAAAAATACTGACTTCACTGAAAACAGTTCATATGTTTGGCATATCTGCAAAGGCAACACTTCCAGAGTTTTGTAGTGACGTGTGAAACTCCAGGTTAAATCAGGAGCTGGCCTGCACTTTTAAAGTAGGATGGCTGAACTTGTCTAGGTGCAAGTCTCCCCTCTGCTGTACACAGCCTCCCACCCAGCCCTTCATTTTTTTAATACATTTTTTAAAGAGACTGTTTCTAAAACTCACAGATCAGTATGGAGGTGATCTATATTGGGACTGTGACTTTGTTCCTACAATATAATAATACAGAGTTGGCTATTTTTTCACTTTTGTTTGCGTTTACCTCCAGTGTAGCTAACTCCATGTTTTTCACCATGGTGGAGACAAAAAGAAGTTATCCAGTGCTGCCATATATCTTCCTAACTGGTTGGTCAGCCTTGAGAAAGCAAGCAGTCAAGTATGTGATAGTTCTGGATCAATGAGGCTGTATTCCATGTGTTAGGTGTAATAGCAAGAGATATATTTAACCGTCAGTCTCTCTGTTAATGGTCCTCAGGAGACACTCGAGTCTTCAGCTTCTGTACTGGCATTGAGGATCCAAGCTAAGTGGAATTTATTTGCAGTCCCAAATATGCTCTAGGCTGAGCGAGTATCAAAAGCTCCTGTGTAGCTTTACCATGCTTTGCTAATCTGTGATTTCTCCAAGGGGGTTTAATTTGTAGCTCATGTTCAAGGCAGGTTTCTGTTTAGAAGGGCACAAAAGGGAAGAAACAGAGATACAAATATACTCATATCTGTGTGAAGTTGCTCCAACCAAATTCTGACAGATGCTCAAGCTGCTTAAAAAAGCAGTGATGGAATCATAGAAGGGTTTGAGTTGGAAGGGACCTAAAAGATCACCTGGTTCCAACTCCCTGTCATGGGCAGGGACTCTTCCTCAATGTTACCAGCTACCTCTAAAACAGTATTCCTGTGGAATTAAGGGAAGATTAAAAAAAAAAGACAAGTCAGTGTCCCTGACCCAACATTATTTTGCTTTAATGCTCCTGATTGCCATGGAAGTGAGATTAAAAAGATTTAAAGTCTTTCCCAGCCCCTTGTTGGCCAGTGTTTCTGAGGAAGTGCCAGTGATTATGATGATTTGGTGCTTCATTGCTTCACGAATCCCATCCCCCAAGCTGAACAGGTGGGATGAAAGATAACAGAGATGATACTTTAATATGAAGGCAGAGATTGTACCATATACTAGAGAGAAGTACAGCAAGTGAGTTGTGAAACTAGGACAGGAAGTCAGAGTTTTTTCTGATTTTTGTTCAACACACTGTGCTTCTTTCAGCACATCCTGAATGTTTGTTTTGGGTGATGTAAGGGATCAGAAGATCCTATGAAGTCATATCTAGCCCTGCTGTCAGAGGTGTTGAGCTGTCCTTGGCTATGTCAGTGGCCATACCTGTGTGCCAAGGATGTGGATATACACGTGAATAACTTCTCCAAGGACTAAAGTAACGACTTGGTTGAAGAGACTGATGTTCACTGTGGTGCAGGAGAAGCCACATCCTGCACTTGGCGTGCACAGCTCTGCAGCTGCTGGCTTCTCTGACGTGCAAGGGAGATGCTGAATGCAATTCCCTTCCCCTCTGAACGTGTGCAACCCCCCAAAGAGAGTAACGTGCTGGAACAGTTGGTGGGTGCGCAATTGACTGCGTTGGCCGCTCTGGCGGAGAAAGGTATCTGGCTGTGATGAGTGCTATTCCAGCAATACCATCCAGCTATGATCAGCACTGTCCCAGCAATACCAGGACAGTTCAGAGGGAATTCAATTGCTTTTTTTGTTTTGCTTGGGGTTTTTTGCTTGCTTTTTTTAAAAAAACAAATCAATGAGTTGCAGAGACAATGGAGTGACTAAGTGACTCTCCTAACATTGCAGTTCTGAAGGGAGTTTTCTGTTGCAGGTCATGTTCAGTTGGATGCTAGGGATAGGTTCTTCCAGGTACCAAACCGCTGTGTCTTGTAACCACTCGCATTCTGAGCCTTGCTGTGTGACTTCAGAGGATGCAGCACAGCTGGCAAGTGGCTAGACACAAAGTCATGGTAGCTTTATCTACTGTGTGTTACCCAAACTACAGAATCATAGAATGGTTTGAGTTGGAAGGGTCCTTTAAAAATCATCTAGTTCAACTCCCCTGCAATTAGTAAGGACATGTTCAATTAGAACAGGTTGCTAACCTTGAATATTTCTAGTGATGGGTCATTCACCACCTCTGAGAAATCTGTTCCAGTGTTTTACCATCTGCACTGTAAAAATCTTCTTCCTTATAGCTAATCTATATGGGCCCTCTTTTAGTTGAAACCATTATCCTGCAACAGACCCTGCTGAAAAATCTGTCCCTGTCTTTCTTATAGGCCCCCTTTTGGTACTGAAAGGCTGCAATAATGTCTTCACAGTCTTCTTTTCTTCAGGCTGAACAACCCTAACTCTCAGCCTTTCCTCACTGGAGAGGTGTTCCATCCTTCTATAATCATCTTCATGGCCCTCCTCTGGACTCACCCCAAGAAGTCCATGTGCTTCCTGTGCTGAGGACCCCAGAGCTGGATGCAGCACTCCAGGTCTCACCAGGGCAGAGCAGAGGGACAACATGACTTCCCTCAACCTGCTGGCCAGACTGATGCAGCTCAGGATACATTTGACTTTCTGGGCTACAAGTGCACTTGGCCAGTTCATGTCCAGCCTTTGATCCACCAGCACTCCAAGTCCTCCACAGGGCTGCTCTCAATCTCTTCATCCCCCAGCCTATATTAATATCAGGAGTTGCACTTGGGCTTGCTGAATCTCATGAGGTTCTCATGAGCCCACTTCTCGAGCTTGTCTAGGTCCCTCTGGATGGCATTCCATCCCTTGGGTGTGTCAGCTGCATCACTCAGCTTGATATTGTCTGCAGACTTGCCATGGGGTACACTTGATGCCGTTGTTTATGTCACTGATGAAGGTGTCAAACAAAACTGGTCCCAATACAAAGCCCTTAGGGACAACACCGAGTTAAACCCACGACACTGGGACACCAAGTTATGCATCAGGTGAAAGAAAGATGTATTCAGTGATTTGATCCACTCTTGACCCGCTGCCATTAGCAGTGCTGAATGAATGAAACAGTAGGAAAATTTTGCTTACTTTACCCAATTCCATTTTGCTGTGGAAAATGTCTTCGTGGCTGGGGAATTCCTGCTCCATCCAGGTTATCCCAGTTATATCAAAGCTGGAGTGTTTATTTCAGGAAAACTTTTACTTATTTGAGTTTTCAGGTTGTAGGACAGACTATTGCTTCTTCAGCTCCGGTGTGTTTGTGGAACGGCTTGCAGAGAGCTGTAAGGGTTGGACAGAGGATGTCTGCTTAGTGTATGCAACAGGGCAAGGTACACAGAGCAAGCACTATTTTTCCTGGGAGGACTGAAAACCGTAAAACTGTTATCTTGACAATGCTGCTTTCTCCTGAAGTAGAGTTCAAGGACTGCTCAGAGTCCAATTTAAAACAGTTGTCTGAGAATGGCTTTCCAGGGTAGCTTGTATGCCAGGGCTCATAGGTACCACAGCTAAAAAGGAACGTTGTGATAATCCCTTTTGACCTCCTGAGTAACACAGACCATAAAATTTCATGCTGTACTTTATGTACGTGAGCCAGAAGCTTGTGGTTGAATGTTACCTGGAATAGATTTAAAGGGTTGATCTTGACAAGCGTTGTAGGACCAAGTCAGTTTCCTTGAATAAGCTGGCCCCAAACAGCATGAAAGTCACCGACATATTGTCGTTTGTCCTGTGAGTTACGTAAAGTGGTTGTAATGGGGAAAACTGAATGTTGCTGCTTAGGAATCCTGTGTTTGTAGAGAAGAGAGGTAATTTTTATAAATATTATTTTCTTTAAATGCAAAAGGTTTTAGACTAGCTAAGATAACGTAGTGGCTGAGCCCTTTCTTTTAGAGTGATTTATGGCTGTTTAGACAGCATTTAGCTCTTTGTGTATAGTACGGCTTATCAAAGTGTGTGCTGCTGTTGTGGACACACCCAGCTTGCAGAATTCGGGAAATACATCACAGCCTCATATTCTGTGACTTGAGAACACAGTAATTAGGGCCTGATGCAAACCTAATTGTTTTTAATTATAAAACAGGACTAATTATCAGTCTCAGCCTCTCCTGCCTTCAGCTGTAACAAAATGCTGCAAATAAAAAGTAATTAAAATTTTGGAGAATTTGTGCAGTGCAGAATTAGGCATCACATTTTCTTCTGTGGTGACTGGGACTTGAGAGGTCACACATGGTATTTTAGGTAGGTAGGTCTTGCTTGGGATCTGGCTCTTACTGCTATCTATGTTTCATTGTCTAAAGTTCTTGGTTTAGGAGTCAGACTAATCTCAGTGATTCAGGGCTTGGAAAACTTCCTTTCCTAAAAAAAGACTTTGAAAACTCTGTTGAATTGTGATTTAGAAGTATTTTGACTGTTGTCTGTCTGTATGTACCTGGAAGAGAAAAATTTCTCAGGCAGAGCATAGTTTAGTGTAACGAGCTGACTAGAAAGGGAATAGCTGTGGGAGTGGGCAGGTGATATCCTCCTAAGTGAAGGGAGAGGCTGTGGAGTTTTTCTGGATCATGTCTATGTGGTGTATTTCTTGTGAGCCTGTGCCGAAAACATAGAGCTGTTGAAGGCCTCTTAGGTCATGTAGTGCATCTGCTCAAATGAAGAGAGCCTGCTGCAGATTGAGCCGTGCCAGCGCTTGCACACATGGCAAACCCAGTGTGTGGTGTGTCACAACAGCTGTCAAAGACTGGTCGTCATACCCAGAGTCTCTAAACATCCTGTTTATCCTTGCAAGGAGGAACACTTGATTGAAAGATAAATACCAAAAAAAAAAAAAACAAAAAAAAAACCCCAAAACTGGTGCTAGGAACAACATTTGCCCTTGGGCTAACAAACCTGAAAACAAAAGAAAATAAACATAGGATGGAGGCAAACACATTTCCACACAAGTCCAGACTCTAAAAGGGATTTAGGAGCTTAGCTTGTTTTGGCATGCTTGAAAAAGAAAAAGCCGTCTGGGTGCCAGGATTCTTAGGGCCCTATATGTGTGCGTGTGCATCAGGGGAAGAGCGCCCGGAAAGATGGGGTGTCTGTGGTCATGTGATGGGAAAATGGAAGACATTGGAGCTGCCAGAAAGATTTATGCAGGGTCACCCTTGGGGCATAGCTTGCACATTTTATTTTTTTTTAATTAAACATGCAAAAAAAAAATATCTTCTAGTTGGCAGTGAGATTTTTTTTTTTCTTCCCCCTCTGTTTGTTGTTCATTTGTCACTGCACGGGAGGTCTGTTTACTTTGCTCAAGAGAATGAGGGACCCGAGAGACACTGCTCTGCATGCAAAGTTTTTATGGAAGGGGTTAGAGGAAGAGAAGGAGTGGAGCTTTCAAGCCTTTTCAAACAGAGGTGGAAGAGTGTGTGGGCTGTTTCTTTTGCTTCTTGGCCCAATGCTTGTTGGGCCTGATGCTGCTGCTGCTTGTGCAGGTGTACCTGGGCCCTGCACTTAAAGATCAGTCCTCCTATTAAGGGCTGATAAGGCAAATCTACAGGGTGAGTGTAAGGAGGCCTAAGAACCCCTAAGACTTGCCGTTGAAACTCTGAGTAGTTGTCTAACACTGTGGTGCCCCCGACTCTGACCATGGGATCTCCCCTGCAGGTTGCTTTCAAGCTGGAGCTGGTGCTCCTCTCTCTTACCCACCTCCCTGTTGACTCTTCTGAATGAAGTTTGGGATTAATTCATGAGCGTTCCATTAAAATATTCTAATGGATGAGCCAACGCAGCCCTTCATTCCAGGGATTTAGTATTTTGAAGGCGACTTTTCCAGAACTGTGTGGCAGCCCACTGCTGCTGCTCTTTGTTGCTGTCAATGACTCAGTCAACTTCTGAATGCTTCAGTTTCTCCAGATGGGCTTAATAATGATTGCAGCCCGAATGGAGATCCAGCAGAGATGCTTACTGGCATCTCAGTGGATGAGGCAGCTTTATCCAGCTGGATCTTCTTCATGTCTTACAGTGCTGAAACAACTAGAAAAGAACAGTGGGAGAAAATCAAGGGTGCTGCACAAGCGGGGTGAAGAGATTAAGAGATGGGCACATCCCTGAGGATACTTTTGCATGTGCATTCTTCTAGGTTATGGGCAGTGAGAGCAGTGGCATGTAGCAGACAGCGTGCTGCAGTGTGAGGCAGGTCAAGGGAAGGGCTAATTGTGGCAGTGGGTAATTCCACTGGAATAGACTTGGGAACTATGTGATATTCTGCCATTTGGAGTTTTCTTATCCTTTTTTAACTGGTGAAAGAGGACAAGAACTGATGGGTCTGCCTATAATAATCTCAGTCTTGTGTTCAAAGTGGTTATTTTCTAACCCAAGTTAGTTCTGTATTGACCTAATGCATAGCAGAACAGGGAAGTTTCTATTGACAGAGGAAGTTGACTCCTTTTAACTGTATATTCCTTGTTTTAATTGACAGGAAAGGTGCTCAGCAATCCCAGGACATCTTTTTGTATTGCAGATGTTCCCCTAAATACTGGGACCCACCATGTTTTTTTGGCCACTTTGTCTCCAAGAGGGGGAGTTTAGGAGCCAGTTAGAATCGTAGTCAATGAAACAGAAAAGGACCCCTTGTGAAAAGACATTGAAAATCCTATAAATATTAATTCTAGAAGAGGGAGAAATGAGAGGCACCATGATTAGAGATGGATTATCCAGAAGTACCTACCTTTATGATGTATGGGAGTGGGGACTGTCAGAGAAACAAAAAAGAAGGCAAGATAGAAACTGACATAAAAATGTTTTCATTCAACATTGGGTTAGATTAGTGTTGTGCAATTCTTTGCCACAAAATATCAGGGCCAAGAACTTTGCTGGATGCAGACACACTCTGACTGTTCCTGTGGATAACCAAGATATCAGAATGCTAATGGTAATATTATAAGAACAAGAGTTTTGGGAAGTTGTCAGTGCCACATGCGTCAAGGCACAAGCTGACTCCAGCAGATGGAGATGTGGATAGGAAGAGACTTATTTCGGAAGTGAAATAGCCTGTGATCTGTGTCTTGCAGGGTTTCTTTTTCTGACCTCTGGATCAGCCTCTGTTGTGTTGCAGAATCCCATCTGAGATAGAGTTTGGGAAAGAGAGCAGGTTTGGCAACTGTCTCAGCTACAGTACATCTAGTTGTGTGGTAGATCCTGTGGGAAAGTAGAGCACCTTCTGCGTTCTTCAGCTGCCAGTTGTGAATGTCAGGATTTCTCCATGCCCCCAAAAGAAACCTCTTTTCAGTGGCCTGGAAATCAGGAGAGTAAACTTAACTTCCAAACTGTGTTCAGCTGAGCTTGGGTCAATTCCTTAACATCTCTTTCTGCCTTCATTTTATGTCATAGAAATTATCTAGGGATGATCACTCTCCTCTGGACCCTGCTTGTCTTTCTGGCTAATATCTACGGGTCCTTAGTGAAACGTGCCCCCTCCATTCCCTCTGTGGTGGAGTATGATACACTGCACAACATACTGGTATACTACAGTTGGAGGCTGATTTCATAATTTACCTATTTTTTTTAAAGCACTCTTTTAGCTGTCTGTAAAAAGCATCAGTAGAGTTTTGAACACCTTATCTGTAGACCCATGCCATTAAGTAACACCTCCTCAGTAAAAGAGCTGTTTTGTTTTTATTGTATTTTTGTTTCCCTGCTTTCAATAGCTATAAACAACCTCTGTGGAGTGTCTCTTGAAACTTGTGACCAGCTGGGTGAGGGGCCTTCATATCAATTTCAAGCCTGTGGAGAAAAGAGCGTAACAGGTCCCTGACTGCTCCAGCCACTTTCTGCCTGCCAAGGAATGCTGGAAACAGAGGTCATTATTGCACAAGTAATTAAAGGTTCATTAGCCCTACCTCTCTGATTGCTTAAGGCCATTGTAGTAAGGGACAAATACTCCTGCTTGCCCACTGTTATTTGTTTTCTGCTTGCTGTTTTTCTTGGCTTGAGAAGAGGAATTATGAAGACACTTGAGTAGGATCTCGGAGTGCTGTGGTCTAATGCATTTGGCTGTGGCCCTGGGTATGTTGTGGAATACTAATACTGAGAAGTGAAGTGTCTTCAGGGCCCCGTCTCTTCCTGCTTCTCCCTCAGACCCAGACACCAGAGAGATGACTCTCAAAAAGCAGATCAGTGTTGCTCAGGCCCTGGCACAGAGTGGGTGAAGAAGCCAGGCTTGGGGAGGTCTGTAGAGCTGTGCCCTTGAATGGCCTCCTATCCTCCCATGAGCATTTTACTGGGATTTTTACTGAGGGATTACTGAGGGATTTTACTCCATCTGAGCTGGACTCCAAAAATTGAGATTGACTTAGAGTGGGAGGGTTTCCTGTGAATTTTCTTAAAAGGATTCATTTCTCTTTCTGTGGTTTGAACTCTGAAGTTCACATTTTTGTACATTTTCTCTTCATTATAGTATGCAAGAAATTTCTTGGTCTTTTAAATAGACTGAGACTTACATAGGGGCAGGGGCCTCTTGGAAAAAAAAAGTAAGTACCAAATATTGTGAGTCTTTGAGAGAATCACAAGAGCAGGGCAGACTGAGCCACCCACCCTTTAAACCATCTGTCCCTGGAGAGTTTTTTAACTCTGAGGAGCACAGCCCACAGACATGGGAAGTCATATTGCTGTCCTCCAGTTTTTCCTTCTGTGGATGAACAGTCTTCACCACCACTACCAAAAATGAGTCCCCATTGTGCTGAATCTCCTTGTGCTTCCAAAGCAGTGGAAGAAACACCTGAAAAGAAAAAGAAAGCTGGCTTTTGGCCCTGTTGGTCCAGTAACATTGTGAATGAGCCTCATGGTAAGGCTGGTACAGGGTGGGTATTTCCCTCCCTCCTGGGAGTGTAAAAGGGTATTGAGCTTGGACTGTGCTTGCTGCCTGCACCCCAAAAGCCTCCTTGTTGGTGAAGATGTTTTAACCCAGAAAGTCTGGCTTTGTGGGCTTGTCTGTAACTCAGGAACAGCTTGAAGGGCACATGTTAGGTAAGCAGATGGAGAGGGTGATGGAGATGATCTGCTGAAGAAAGGGAAGTGAGTGAGAAGAGGAGTGATAAGAGGGCAGATATGTGATCGACCCTGTTGGAGAAGAGGAGGGCAATAACATCTCAAGAGGAGCAAAAGGCCAGCAGTCAAATGGCCTGGAATAAGAGGCTGAGGCAGAAAAGGGTTGGTGGAATGGTTAGGTCTGGCAAGCCTGTGGTTATTCTGTGTGTGTGTCTATGGAGGAGTTGAATAACTTCTTGGTCAGTCTGCAGAGGCTGTCTGATCAATGGTTCTGTGCCAGCTGCAGCCTAGGGTGCTCCAAGGTAACACTAATCCTGCCGCACAGTGGAGGGGTGTCTCCAGAGGTCCCAGGGGCACTGCATCTTGACACGTGAATGCAGCCCCCAGTGCAGCAGCCTTACAGCAGACACTGTGTAATGGCCTGTTTTGAATTTGTATTTCATTTGCCTTCCATATGGGATCAGTTTTTCCCTTTTCTTTATTTTTTTAATAGCGTTTTTCCTAGTCATAATAATCAGCTTTTTCCTGCCTTCTCCCCTTCATTTTTCACAGCTGGCTTTGATTGGTTTCAGTCCTGCAGATGCTCCTTCAGACCCAGAAGAAGGGGCAAAGGTTCTTTTCCTTTTCAGTGTGAGGCAGACAGCCTTGCAGGAGGGGTGGGGGAGGCTGGTGCTCCTGGACTAGCCTACTCTTTGCTGTGGCCCCAGCTGGCCTCTTCTGCATCTGGTAGGGTTTGCCAAATTGCAAGATAATTTCTCTGCCAAAGGCCTGGAGAAGATCACAAGTTGTTGATGGAGTGAATGCCCCTTCTCTTGCGCCGTTCAAAAACAACCATTCTTGCAAGCGAGAGGGGCAGGATCCCCAAATGCCGTGTGCTCACAGGCTGTGAGTACAAAGGGCCAGAGTGCATCTGCAGAGAGTGCTCCGGGACTGACTCAGATTTCTGTGTCTGGATGCCATCAGGCTTACAGCAACTGCAGCCCCACATGTCTGACTGTGCGTCGTTCTCTGCACAGGGCATGATTTACCTGGACAACTCTGTGTCGTGTACTACCAAAAGGAACTGGCAAGTGCATGCATTGAAAGCACCCAGAGTGCATGAATTGGCACAGGGAAAAACAGTTACTGGATGGACAAGCAGACTTTCCTGATTTTTTAGAGCATGAGTCAAACATGAATCGCATGGCAGAAAGGAGAAACTTCCCTTGGAGGCAACCTAATCCTCAGCTGTCTGATGTGGGGTTTCTAGCAACTTCCTTCAAAGCAGCTTGTGCTGGTCACTGTCGGAGATGGACGGTTGAGTCCACAGTCACTCAGCCGATGTGTTATGGCTATTCCTGCATTCCAGGCACCATCCAAGGGAATGAGACATAGCATTGCACAAGACCAAAAGAAAGTAAATGTTTACAGGCACAACGCACATTTCAGCTTGTTACATGTTCCTGAGCAGTGAAAGAAATGAAACAATAATTAAAACAGGTCCCAAATCTCAGTGTGTATCTTGGCTTGCAGCACAGTCCTCTTGGAGCGCTGCCTCTGCCTCTCTCTGATCCCAGCCTGAGCAGTACCACTGGGTCGTTGCATCCAGGTCAAGGTCTTTCCAGTTACTCTAAGTACGTCCCCTTTCTGAGAACTGCAAAAGCATTTTGGTGAGGTGGTTTTATGGATTGTGACACAGTTGGGTGCTTGATACTTTCCCAGCACCCAGGTGTACTGGGATCTCCTAGGAGATATTTGCCTTGGGTATCCAAAGTGTCATCATAGGGGAAGTTACAGATGGATTTATTCCCATGGGAGAAGGGTGGAGAAAGTAGAAGAGCAGAAGAGAGGTGGTGGACATTTAAATAATTCATTCACTGAATTATTCGTTTTTAATGGTCTAGCATGTCTTTGTATGCCTTCAGGGAAGAAATCAGGGCGCAACAAAGCAGATGTAGTGAAGGGCCATGTTGGCACACCTGACAACAAGGAAACAAGCATGTGAGTAGCTACCTCTGCTCTCCTGCTATGAGGACAAGGTTGATCACAGCACAGCTTGAAGGCTAGGATCACAGGATCACAGAATAAGCTGAGGTGGAAGGGACCCATAAGAATCATTGAGTCCAACTCCCAGCCCTGCACAGGACCATCCCCAAGAATCACACCATGTGCCTGAGAGTATCATCCAAATGCTTGAACTCTCTCAGGCTTGGTGCTGTGATCACTTCTCTGGGGAGCCTGTTCCAGTGCCCAACCACCCTCTGGGTGAAGAAATTTTCATGATACCCAACCTAAACCTCCCCTGACACAACTTCAGGCCATTCCCTTGGGTCCTGTCACTGGTCACCACAGAGAAGAGATCAGTGCCTGTCCCTCCTCTTCCCCTCATGAGGAAGTTGAACTGCAATGAGGTATCCCCTCAGTCTCCTCTTCTCTAGGTTGAACAGATCAAGTGACCTCAGCCACTCCTCATATGGCTTCCCCTCCAGGCCCTTCATCTCTTAGACTTCCTTTGGATGCTCTCTAACAGCTTAATATCTTTCTTATACAGTGGTGCCCAAAATGGCACACAATATTCTAGGTGAGGCCACCCCAGTGCACAGCAGAGTGGGACAATCCCCTCCCTCGCCCGGCTGGCGATGCTCTGCCTGATGCCCCCCAGGACAGGGTTGGCCCTCCTGGCTGCCAGGGCACTGCTGACTCATATTCAACTTGCCATCCACCAGGACCCCCAGGTCTCTTTCCACAGGACTGCTTTCCAGCATCTCTTTCCCCAGTCTGTCCACAGATCCAGGGTTGCCCCATCCCAGAAGCAGAATCTGGCACTTTCCCTTGTTGAACTTCCTATGGTTGGTGATTGCCCAACCCTCTAATTTGTCAAGGTCTCTCTGTGGGACCTCCCCGCCTTTGAGGGAGTCAACAGCTCCTCCCAGTTTTGTGTCATCTGCAAACTTGCTTAGTATCCCTTCCAGTCCTGCATCCACGTAATTTATGAAGATGTTGAAGAGCACACAGCCTAAGATAGAGCCCACTAGTGACAGGTTGCCAGTCTCCTTGCAGTGAGACAGGTGGCTGGAGGAGAGAAGAGGGCCTCCGTTCTGGCTGCTCTGCCCCTCTTCTTCCAAGTAGAAAAGTAGAGGGCCATGGTGGGGGGAATTGTTTTGTATGAGAGGGTGAAGCAATGGACTCTTTCTTTTCAGGACATGGAAACGGGGAGAGAGTGAAGAGGTGACTGAAACACTCTCTCCCCAGAGTTGCTCTGTGTTTGATGGTACCTCCTCCCAAACTGTGAAGCGCTTGTAGCATCATCCTGACCTTCACACTGAGAAAACTTATGTCACCCTTCAAGTTAGTCCTTGGCAAGGAGAAAGGCCTTTTTAGTAATGATCGGCCCACTATGCACATGGCAGAGAGCGACAGACTTTCATGCATGTGTTACACTGGTCTCAGGCGTAGACTCAATATCCACATATGAGCAATATCTCTACTGCTGACTCACTCGCATAACTTTTCTTGGTTCTCTCACTTGAGCAGTGAGCTGGCCAGATATTATTAATTTTATTTGAAATAATAACTGAGAGTCTACTGAAGGTATAAATATCTGTGCTTCCTGTAAGGAACAGATGAAGTCCAAGAACCATACAGTAATTGTGCAACAGACTGTCTCTGAGAACATACCTACAGCACTGACTAGAGCCCGTACATCAGGCAAGACAAATGTCCACAGCCACTGCTGAGTCTGCAGACAGATTGGATTTGTTGTTTTGTTTGCCACATAAAGGGTACTTTTAAGAGGTGGCAGCTGGATGACCTCTTGTCTTATGTGATCAACTTATTTAAAGACCTTGTTGGGGAGAAATGCCAACTTTTGTATAAGGCAAGTTACAACCTGCTTCTATGAAATGTTCTATTACAGCTTTTCTCTGTCCTTGAGAAAACCAGGTTTGACTTTAGACTTTTCAGACCATTTTGAAGGCAAAAGACAACACTTGAATTAAGTCAGGGGAGGAGAAAACCCAACCCTTCAGTCAGTAGGTTATAAAAGAATTACTTTGATTCAAGAATTTTCTATTTGTGTTCATTCTGCTCAGAAACTTACCACCAGCTCTTGAAAGTTTTTGCACAGTTAAATCTCCTCGATAACCTATATAGTGATGATTGTTGAGGAAAATGCAAAATACCTGAGCACCATTGTAAACACTCACTGTTGTACAGCGTGTAAGGAGTCTAGCCTGGGTTAAGATCCCAGATCTAGTGCTGTCACTGATGATGGGAAGTTTCCGTAGATATAGTATACAGCAAAACAGATGGGCATGATGACATTTATTTAACTGAGAGCTCTCAAAAATCATCCTATAAAGATTATCTGCTTTGGTCTTACTGGGGTAGTAAAGGCCTGTGTTTGTAAAGCGGAAGAACCAGCTTTCTAGAAGACTGTTTTTTTACAGAATGCTTGACACATAAGTCATAATTCTGGGATTCTGGTTCCCTTGTTAAGTCCTCCTGCTTTCAAATTCTTGGAGCTAATTTTCATTGACAATAGGAACATTCCTTGAAAAATGCTGATGTAATGAAGTACGTGCTACTTGAGATTAAAAGATTTATTCAGTGACTCCTTTGTGAAACTTTTGTGAAGTGTCTTAACATTTTTATGTTTCTCCAACTGCCAACAAAATCTCATTGCACCACACAGTTTGCAACATTAGTCACACTTTGACATGGGCTCACGCAAGAGGCAGTTTTCACAGTCAGGAATCATAAAATGTTAAAGAAATTGCCATTATTTGAAAACGACACAGTTCAGTTAAGCAGATGGACTTGCTAACAGTGACTTAGGAGGTCTGTAGCACAGCTGTGTTGACACGGATTATAGACAATCAAAATTGTATATAAAGTGCATGCCTTAGTTTAAGTTTTAAGCATATTGCTAACATTTAATGAACTGTGTAACCTTATATGGTTTATGTATTTTTGTACTGTAGCTGCAAGTTATGCTAAGGCCCTGACTAAACCTTCCCAGAAATCTGTATTGCTATTTGTAATGCAGGCACACAGACTGAGAGTGCCAATAAGCCTTTGATTGAATCTTGATTAATGTAAATACATTAAGCCTGTAGGTGCCATTCCAGCCCAGAGAGCTTCTTACAGCTTTTAACCATGTCCACATGAGAGTTAAAGCCCCTTTGCTACAGATAATTTCCAAAGACCACTTGGAGAATGTTTGGATTTGCCTGTGAACGATCAGGGAGACACTTTCTGAAGCCCCTTGCTGGCTTGTTTGCAACACCATCCCAATAAAAATTAAGCCCTCGGACACAAACTTAGGAAAAGAAAGAAGAAAACAGAATTCTGATATATTTCACAACTGTACTCTCTGATCCCAGGAGACAGATTGGGTAAGAAACACTGATCTTTCTTACATATCTGTCTGTCTGCAAAGTTTCCAGTTAGTTCTCTTTTACTAGTCAGGTCTCCTGGGTTAGGTGAACAAGTTGCCCAGTTGTTTCAGTGCATGGCTTTAACCGATTGGTTCCTCATCTAAGCACCAGAGAGGGGATGTAGTAGCACAGCATTTAACTAAGTGGAAAATGGGATGTGTGGTGGGAGGAGGGAGGCATCATGAAACGTGGTAAGTTGCAATGGGACCTAGTGGTGAGATGGATCAAGGCACTGAGTTCTCCTCCTGCCTCTGGTGCATGATAACAGCTGGTGCTTTAGTATCTGTTTCGGTGGCAAAATTTGCAGACTTTAGTTTGTCAGGAAATGTACTGAACATGCATACGTTCTTCTGTGTGTGGAATGGGACAAGGCAATTCCAGCATGGAGACCAGCCTCTTTCTAGGTAAATCTGTGGGAAAAATCTTCCTGATCTACATTGCTGCCAATACTTGCCAGGAATTCTGTCACTGAGCAAACAGTAACTGCAAAGGCACATGACAATAAAGGAGGAATAACTAAAAGGAAACATCCAGCAGCTCGTGTCATTCCTGGTATGGTAATGCTCTTCAGTGTCTTCTCCTTGTAAATGGCTCCTTCAAAGTAAAGATAGTGGACATAATTGTGAAGGTTGGACCTATATACAAAATAAGTTATTTATATCCCCTCCCACACCTTGCTCTCTAGATTCCATGGCTGGTACTACTGCTTCTACTAGGAGTCAGCCCTTACTTACCATGAAGGGAAGGATTCTAATCTGTCACTCCGTGATTTTACCTGTGGACAGTTCCACCTCTTAATTTACTGTCTTGTAAGACATTAATAGCACAGAGCAATTTTTTTTTTCTCCTCCAGTCTTCCCTTCCATAAATCTTCATTTTGTTTCAGCTGTCCTACTGTATCTTGTTTGGTTGCTTGGAGCCCAGGAGCCAAGGAGAGTCTACTATGCTGCTTGCCTTCTCAAGAATTGCAGAATAGGCCTATGCAACATACACCTCTCTATTTTTAATGGGACTCCTCTAAGGTATGGTTTCCTATCATGATCTGGCCTAACTGGATCACTGCTACACCTACTGATATATTTTCTGTAACACCATTTTTCTTCTGTTTTCTATGGTTTACTATATGTTTCTCTGCTTTCTTTTTCTTTCCCCCGCATAGTTATTCTTGCAGCACATGTAAGAAAGTGAAAAACTGTCAATTATTATTGTAGCACTTGCTTTGACTACATAGCCATTCTCCTGCAAATATTCTCAAAATAAAACTGTTTAATAAAAAAAAATGTAATCCTGTCAGCCTTTAAAGCATGCAGTATCTTGATTTGTGTTTCCCATAAAATCACGTGTCTTCAGCCAGAGTTAGAGATTAATTATTGCCTTAAGTGACAGAAGAAATGAAAAATGGTGGAACCTTGTCTTCCTCTAACATGTCAGCAGAGATGCCATACCTATGGCTGTGCCCCTGTGGTCCCAGCTCTTTATTTTTAAGCAGAAATATTACTTCCTAATCTCAGCAAACAATCCAGATAGTGCATTGTGATATATTTTCTGTATCTTTCCATTGACAGCAGTTGCTGGGGTTCTGGCTCCGTGCATTGGAGGACCATCTCGATTGTTTCATACTTGCTTGGTGTGCTCTGCCAGCTGATCTGCTGTGTCATCAGAGAGAGCTGGTATGTCATGGTGCCTGTGCAGGATGACGTATGCATATTTGCATACAGATGCTAGTGCAGGGGTATCCTTTCTGTTTTGAGGAGAGGAAAAAAAATAGGCACATGTGCTGGCACCCTTAGACTATGGCAAAGCTGATGTTGCTGCAGCTGGAAAGATATCTGATCATACTTGGGCTAACAGCCTAGCAGAGCTTGCTCAACGTGCCCAGGCTCCTCCCAGAGATTTAGTCCATGGCATGGTGTAGGCCAGGCAGCCGTGCTTTTGAAGCCCTCCTGTGTGGCAGCATCCAGGGATCCTTAAAAAATAGTCATCTCTGGATCAAGTAGATTAGAATAGTAACACAAATTAGCAAAGTGTTGATGAACTGAATCATTCTGTACGTGATCTGTTCTTTGCCTTTTCTGCCCTGTTCATTGTAACTTGAGAATTTGATCTGATCTCCTCTGTGGCCTATAAAATCATAATAACAGCTTTAGTGACGCCTCTCTAATTAAAATTGAATTGAATTTTGCACTTCAAGCATGACTTAAACATTTATTACTCATGAAAAATTATACGATATCCTCCCCAACTTATGCCAAGCATTCTTTGAGTACCAAATGACAATTTTGTGAGAAAATTTTTGTTGTTGCTTTTTCAAGTAGGAATGAAAAAGGGATCTGCTATGCAACTCATGCATGCAGGGACAATTTTTAAACAGTTTGCCTTAAGCCACTAAGAAAATGCATCTCTAAACCTCTTCTCACTGTGGTATCTGTCTACTTCCTGGATTTTACATCAAAGCTTAATGACTGTCATGGGAAGACTCCCAGTTACTTCACTAACTTTTGGTTAGGAATTCTTTTGCATTGTCCTTCTAGCATTCAGCTTTCCTTTGCTGAAAGTAGTGAAAATGATGTAGAAGGAACTGCTCTCATTTCCTAGGTGAAGTCCAAGTTTTGTCTTCAGTTGAGACTGAAATTTCCATGTGAGCAGTTATACTCTTTAGAAGTATCCAAGAGGAGGGTGGAGAACCAGGCTGATTGATTCAGAGATGGACAGGGGTTGGCAATGGACACAAGTTCCAAAAAGGGCAATTTCTATTAGATACTAGGAAGAAAAAGCACATCATTCTGAGGATTGTGGAACATATGAGTAGGAGCCCACAGATGTTGTGGGATCAAATATCCTTGAGGATGAGAACCTGAACGGACAAGGTCTAGTGCAAACTGCTTTTAGTTGGCCCTGCTTCAAGCAGGATATGGGACTAGATGATTTCAAGAGGTCCTTTGTGACTTGAAATGGTCTCTGATACTAAGGTATACTGCTTTTAGAGGTGTAGGAAAAGAATCTGATGAGACTAAAAATAGCACTTAATTGCAAAGTTGTACAAGGTTCAGACATGGTTGACAAGCATGATAAATAAGATTAAATTGTTTGAGTGCCAGAATGATGTGAGGGAGAAAAACTAGATAAGCAGTTTTGACCTGCGTTTGAGAAACCTACGGTCTAGGGGTGAAAGGTTGATAAGAAAAGTAAATATATTGTCTGTGACTTTCTAGTTACTGTGCAGAAGATGTGCCTACTGGAAGAGCTTTTAACAGTCAAAAAGCGCTGAAACATAGAGTAGGGATCTTCAGGCCGAGAAGCAGTGAGCAAGGTCATTGGTCATACCAAATGACCTTGGTAAAGTGTTGTGGGGGTGACTGTTCTTATTTGCAGAAGAGAGAAGGTCCATTTGTTTCCATGAATGTGTCTCTCCCTGGTGAATTTGTGAATTGTCTATGGGGATGGGTAGTGAAGATGAAAGAGTAGAAGGTATGCTCTTGACTGGAAATATAAAACTCATGAAAACTGCTCATTCATGTTTCTGTTCAGGTTTTGCCTTAACAGTAGTGAAGCATGGAAGGAACTTCCTTGTCAGGGCCAGGTGGACCTGGATGCAGAAGAGAACCAGAATATTATACTTGAATCAAGCATGGCTGAGAAAATATAGGGTCAATCTGAAAACCTGAAGGATTATTTTCTGCCTATTATTTCTGTTATTTCACTTTATTTTAAATACATATATACACACACTATATATATGTTTTATATATTCTCATTGTGTGCCTTTCTTGCATTTGGTCTCTCCTTTAAAAACAAAACCAAAACAAACTTGTACATTTTTCTGCTAACCTGGAAGATTCTTTTTCTTCTTTTTTCTTTAAAGAAGATAGTCTGAAGAATAATCTTTTCTAGGCAAACAAGTGTCATCTTCAGAATAAAACATGTATACACGAGAAAATTCCATTGAAGAAAAGCTTACTCTTCTTGGGCCCCTTTCAGCTTTATCTGATAAACAGTATGATGTTATCCTTAGATGGTCTGTTATTATCATCCTCCTCCTGAGCCACACGCCAGCAATGATACGTGTACAAGTGGCTTAAACTGTATATTGAACTCTCTACTGGCAAACTGACAGCGTGGGCAAGTGGACAGCAGGCTCGAGCTGGGTGCAGTACCTGTCTCTGTGGCTGACCAGCTCTGTAACTTCAGGTAAGTGACTCTAAGTCTCTGTTCCCTTTCCTGTCCTTTGTCTGTTAGACTGTGATCCCTCTGAATGCCTCTACCCTGTGTGATGCAGCGCCCTGTGGGGATGCTGAAGGTAGCCCCAACACTTGGAGGGATGTAGTTCTGTCAGCATGATACCACAGCTGAACCAAGCAGCTCAGGAGCCTGCCTGGGCTTGGCAATGGGCTGATGTGGCTCTCCTTGCTCTTCAGAAGAACCTAGTCTCTCCACACAGGCTTCCGTCACTCTGGCTGGATGTCCCAGCTTGTTCGGAGTCAGCTCAGGGAATCTCTGTTCCTCCTCTGAGCTAAGTGTGTGAATCTTTGGTGGCCAGAAGGTGGTAGGTGATTCTCCTGGACTGTCCATTTCTTGGCTCAGTCTTCCAGACACATGCATATACTGAACTTGATGCACCTGGATTGGTCTTTACCACACCTGTGTAACAGAGAATAACATCGAAAGGGAGTGTCAATTTCCTTTACCCTCATGATAACCATAAATTGTACCTGAGCTTTCTCTGTATGCTCTACTTCGTAACCATTTTTTAAATTCTACTGGCAGAGGATGCAGATGGCAACATAAAAACACTGATCTGTATTGATGGTTAGTGGAGAGCAGCAGCACCAAAGATGGTGGATTGACATCAATTGGTTCTAGGCAGACATATGGTAGAAGGGATGTGTTTAATCATGATCAGAAGGAGCATACCTTCTGTCACCTAAAATCAAATAAAAATGATTTTGCTTCTATTTCCATGATATCCATGCAAGATGATTAATAGACAAACAGGAGCATTTAGTGTTTTTTGTTGAGCCCACATCTTTATCCTTCAGAAGCCGTTCTTTTTCCCAAAACCAAATGGTAATGCCAGGACTTTGCAATGCTGCGTGTGCATGTAAAATGCTCAACTGGGGAATTATCTCTTTGAAGCAGATGCTCAGCTCTGCAATATACAGCAATTTCCTCACCTTCAACTAGCCAATGACTTGCATGGAGTTACATTTATGAATGCACTTGCTTCTTCATGGGCTTCCATTGAGAGATACAATGAGATACAGCCAAACTTCTTATGCTAGTGAGGACTTTCCTTGATGACTGCAAGCCATGTTTGTCTTTCCCAGACACTTTTGTTAGTTTCCTTCTTCAGAGCAGACCTAAGACACAGGCCCAGTAAGATCTCTGCTAATTAGTCAGCAATTAAAATGTACTGAATTTTGTGCTAGTAAATTAGCTGGAAAAACAATTGGCATTTTTAACAAATGGCAAAAACACCTTGGATACTGGATAGCTTTTATTGCCCTAGCATGAACACAGAATTTTCCAAAAAACGAATCAAGTTATTTAGTGCCACTGTTACGTGATTGTCTTTGTTCAAGCATAACTGCTGTCCTGCTTTCAGGGAAAAGTCTGAGAGTTTGTGCAAAAAACTTATACTGTACTTGGCTGCTGCCTTACAAGCAATACAACTCCTTGTCATGATGAAGTAACACCAGGATTTCACTGAGAGTATAGGCATGGTCTATGTGTGCTCAGGATGCTGTCTTTGTACTAGAAACACACCTGCAGCAAAGTATGCAACATACAGAGATCTTCCCAGTCCAGATCAACCATTGATTAGAATTAAGCTATACAAAAACTTGCATTTGTTAAGTGGAAGTTATTATTAAAGAATTCAGTTGCATCCCTGAGTAACAATCTGTGTGTGGATCAGGAAGTGGCTCAGGCCAAATTGACCCTGCTCTGATCAGTCTTTGCCCTGGTGTAACCAAATTGACATGAACTTCTCCATCAAGTGATATTTAAATTAATGGCTAGACCAGAATACATGTGACCATGCTTGAACCTTGCTGAAAAAACAATGGAGATAAAAAAGTATTATATGAAATTTCAAAGGTTTTTGACCTGTTGAGCTTTGTACCTGTGTTGTGCTTTCATTGTGTTAGGACTCCAGTGTGGTTGGCTTTGCTTTGGAGCAAGGGAGGTGGTTAAAAATTTGTCTGCAGTGTTTGTGTTGGGGCTCTGAGGTTTAGTGTTCTCCATGGAGAAGGGCTGTCAGACAGAACTGAGAGCAGAGTTGCCCAGTTCAGTGAGGACAGAGATGATCTGGGCAGGGGAGGTGACCATTTGTGGTATGCCAGAGATGCAAGGGAAAAGCCGTCTGTGGCACAACTCCATCCGCTTTTACTTATTTCCTGCTTTCATTTTCCTCAGAATTTTGGTTACTCTTTGTAGTTCTTGTTGTCTGGACCTTCCTCTAGGCTTTGTAAACACTGGAGATGCCCCTCCCTTGATGTTTGGAGATGCCATGCTCCCTCCAGCTGGAGTGTGGCATGATCCATCCATTGCTGTTGGGGCTGGGAACCTGCAGCTCCACGGGGGACTGGCATTTCATCCTTTCCCCAGGAGAGCAGCTGTGTTGCCACGGCATTTTGGTGTGCTTGGGGAGAGAAGATTACTCCCAAACCCACAGAACTACGCAGCTCGGTCTTTCTGTCCCTTCTGCATGATTCTGGTCCAGCATAATGCTCTTCCACTTGTATTTCAAGTTCCCCCCTACTGTCCAATCCCATGAGTCACTTGTGGAAGCTGTGGGTTCCTCATGTTTTGGTACCATTACTTTGGGGTCCTATACAGGTCCCCATGAAACCAATGGAGCACTTCACATCAGTGGAAGCATTTTCCATTGAGAGCAGTAGGAGTGAGTCAGGCATTCGAGTAGCCAGAGCTAGTCAAGGGAGAGCTGGTGGGTGCTTCTGAAACATAAGATTGTCTGCATGCTTTGGTGAAGTGAGGAGAGAGCAGTGAGAGGGTGGAAACATTTTTGCAATGAATACTAAAGGTCTTCCCCAGACACCAGCTCCCTCATCTGGGATGAGGAGACCCTCTAGGAATGAGGAAGTTCTCGCCCATCGCCAGAAGCAGAGCTGAAATGTGAAGCGCAGCCTGTTTTTAATCAAGGTCTCACACGCACTCTGGTCCAGCTGCTCTTGCAGGATGCAGAATCTGCCTTCCATTGCCATGTCTTTTGGGTGGGCTATTGGAGGCAAAGGCTATGCGTAGCTCCTGCTCTTTGTGAGCAATAGCCAAAAGTTCTTGCTTACACTGTGGTCTTCACTGGACCAGCCTCCATCACATGGCATATTTTCCTAAAGTGTGTATTGATTACCTGCCCTGTGCTTCTGAGGTGGAGGGTGTCCAGTGCCTGGGCTTAGAAAGGCAGGTGAGACTTTCTGGAATCTGAATACTCTTGTTGTATATTATCTCCTGATGTGTCTTGCTTTTACAATGGACAACCCCAGTTTGGTTAAAGCTCTCCTTCTGGGTGAGGTTTTCTTAAACCTTTGATTGTTTCTGTTGCTTTCCTCCAAAGTGTTTACAGTCAATGTATATCTTTTCTGGAGTTTGCTGTCCTGAGACTAGATGGAATGCTCTGGCTAAGACCTTGCCATGCAGACCAGGGCAGAAAGGTTACTCTACATGGTTTACAGACTGGACTCATGTTTGTACATGAGACTAACATTTGTCTTTTGTCTGTAGCCATGAGGGCTGACTCCTATTAAGCTCACAGTCCATCTCAACACTCTTCATAATTTTCTGAGGAATTGTGGACAGTTTTTCCCTATTCTTATCTGTACTGAATATGATCCAATTTTTTTCCAGACATTTTCTCCACTGCCAAGATCAGAATTCAAGCCTGTCTTCATGCAGTCCTTCCCAGCTACATAGCAGCTGTGTATTTTACAAGCATGTGATCTATCTAATGCCCCAAGTTGTTAGAGAAAACTTTGAAGAACTCTGGACTCACAACAAACACAATACAGCTCTGCTGGTTTAATCCCTCTGTTTTGACAGTGACCCATGGATAGTTAGCATCCAAGTATCATATTTCCAGTCACTTTTGCATCTGCTCTATGGAAGTTTATTTGAGACCATTTATTTCATCTCTTAGGAGGATGTTTGTTATGCATCTGAAGCTTTATAAGTCAAGACATGTAATGTCAATGGCCTCTCTGCTATCCATGCGACCTGTCATAGAGGGAAATTAGCTTGGCTGAATGCAAATTATTTCTGATTAAATCCATATTAGCCTAAGACTTTGCTTTGTTATCTTCTGTGCTTACGACTACTTTGTGGTATTTATTCATTATTTATTTATGTTTCAGACTTTTATCTAGGAATCATAGCTAACCTGACTTTTCTTCCTTCTGCAATCCATAAGCTTACTTAATTTTAGGCAGAAAGTTTGCTTTGTTCTCTCTGTTGTGCACCTCAGCCATTCTTGGTAAGAGACACGTTGCTGATTGTTTCAGCCAGTTCTCTAAATCCTGTGAGTTAAAGTTCATCCAGTTCTGCTTCTTCCCCATCTTAGTTTGAGGTACCATCACCTTGCCATTGATTTTAGCTGTGCTTCTTGTACCTGTTTAGAGATAACTGCTGCTAGTAATCCACACATCTTTCAGTGGATGCAGCATGGGGCAAAGGTTCCATGAAATGAACGTATAGAGGTAGTAGAGTGCAATTTCTTGTCACAGTGAGGAAGTCAGACAGGTATAACAGACTAAAAAACCTGTCTCGGAGCAAAGTGTGTATTAACAGGGAGTAGCACCCTCTTCCAGGATGGAAAACACTAAATAAACAGGGCAATGCAGGTTGAAGGGGAAACCTGTAGCAGCCTTTTAGCTGAAAAAACTTACACATGGTAATGACCCAGCAGGCTGTCTAGGCCTCCTACTCCGATCCAGAGAGGGAAGTCAAGACCTGAGAGTCCAGATGGGGGGATGCACAAATGCACCTCAGTGTCTCTTGTAGTAAGGCAGCCCTGGCTTTTCTGTGTGAAAGACTGTCTCTAGTTTTAGTCTGCCTGGGCACTTTTCTGGTTGGTGCAGTAATCAGAGGTCCTCTCTAGCCTGGGGATCTTGATCAGAGCCCCTGGTCAGAAGGGGTTGTTAACCACTGGGACAGCAAAGAAGCACCTCCTTTGACTTGTCTTGCTGATTAAATTGGTCTGCAGTTCCCCACCTCAATTGTTATCCAAGTCATGGTGGCCAGAGCCAGATCTTTTATTCAACAAGGGATATTTGCAGTGCCAAAAACTGGATCTAAAAGGAATGAAGAGACATCTACAGAGCTCCATCTCAAAAGGTTGTCTGGGGGTTTGCACCACACCCACTCTTTTAGAAGCTGGAGTAATATATACCCTGGCAGGCTGTAAATCAAAGGCCAGCACAGAGAAAATCCTACCACACACATTTCTTTTTGTAGATGTAAGACCTTATGTCCTTCCTTGGCTTCTTGTCCTCTCTTGCTCTTCCATGCAGTTGGTAATTTCGCGCTCTCCTCTTTCCCTCCACTGCCACATCCCAAAGCCATCACAACCTTTGCTGTGGCCAGGTGGAGAACAGCTCCAGGGGAAGGTGTAGCATGGCCTTTCTGGCTGAAGTCTCACAAGTGAGACTTTCTTGTGATTTTGAGACCCATCCCCACCCTCAATTCTAGCTTTTGGCCTGGCTCCAAAGCTCATGGGGAGGGGCCAGAAATGTGGTTGTTGCAAAGCTTTGCACCAGATAAGCAAAACAAAGAGATAACCCTTTAGGAAAAAAAATAAATAGAAAACAATTCAGTTCCCTGATTAATTTTGCTTTGGGAATCCCTATAGTCTTAGGTTTCTAGGCTTAGCCTTGTTTCCACTTCATCCTCCCTCTCTGAAGAGGGTTTTTGTCTTTAATTGCAACTATAAATAAATCATCATAGCCAGAAGTAGTATTTTTCCAAGTCTATAACTCTAGTGTCCAAACACTTCAGTTTCCAGGAATTTGCTTCACCTTACCCAGAACTTGGGACAAAGAAGTGAAAACCGCATTCTGCCTGTATAATGCTAGCTCCAGTCTAGAGAAGTTTTCCTCTGGATATTTCTGTCCTAGATCAGACCTGACCCGCAAAATAGGATGAAGACTAGTGCCTGTATCTCTCTGGACCAGCTGCACCCAAAGCTTCCAGAAAGCCCTGTGAGTGTGTTCAGACCTCTGCAGCTTCTCCCTGTGTGCATATTCTCAGGAAGCAAACAAACACTGACCATGAGGGACAGACCACAACAAATCAACTGAGCTGATGAAGGACTCTGCCCTCATGCTATGTGTGAGCACAGGTAAAGTGAGTTTCTCACCCGCTGTTAACTAAGGTGATTATGGGGGGTGGCAGTCACAGCCCAGATACAAAAATCTCCAGGTGGCCTTGAACATGTTTTGTGTATAGCACATGCTGGTATACTTATACTCTGCTCTTGTTATCTGCACTGGCACAGGTGGGTCAAAACTTGTGAGCAAGCTCTTCTTTTGGCAGTGCAGGGTGATCTGGATTGCTGCTGAAGTCAGCCAGCCTCAAGGAGCTTGTCCCATAGGGGACAGCTGCCCTCTCTTGGGACTGTGATAAGTCAAAAAAGAGCTCATAGCTGAGTTTTTAGTGCATGAAGGTCAGTTAAATGATCAGAGACATGACCTTGCAATGCTGCTGAAGCTCTGCTCTTAGGTTAGCCTTCCCCAGCTCAGAGGAGTGTGGTGGGTACATATTGTGGACCAGACAGAGCCCATCTGGGAATCAGGGAGGGGACCAAAATTCTCTTGTGTGTGGTAGGTGAGTGTTCAGATATCTTCAGGACAAACTGGACTGATTAGAAGTTTGTAATAAGTTTTGTTTTCTGCTGGTGAATTACTTCATCGTTGATACATGAAGTTTGCCTCCTTGTGCAAATAAGTATTTAACGGGGAAGCAAACTAGAAGTGAAAACTGCCTTGTAAGGGTAGCATATTAATCTTTGTTTCAGCCTAATTCCTTCATTGTCAGAAGAACATATGTGATGGTGATAGTCACCCTTGTGGATTGTCTTCTTGTTCTTCAAAGATCATTAAACACAATTACAGGAAAAGAAATCTTTTCTTCTGAGCAACACTCAGCTTTTATATAAGTGTTCCACATTTTCTTCAAAATGCTTTACCAATTGTAACTAATTTTAACCATTTGGTTGGCATGAATATAAGAAAACCCTTTTCTGCCTATTGATTCTCATTTGTTTTCGTGGGGGTTGAATGTCTGGATCCTTAAGTCACCTTTAAATATGCCAGCCTCAGGTTGTGTTTACTTCATATGGCTTCCTTACTGCTTAGTATCTCAGGGTGAAAAACTTCCCCTTTTGGATAATGATGGCAAATTCCTAGGGGCCTCTGTGAGGGCAAAATTTCTCATGTCTAAATGGAGAGAGGCTCTGTATTAATGAAACCCATCCACTTTCCACAGCTCTACTGATGGTCTCCTAGTTGATTGTGGACAAGCAGTTACTCCTTCATGGACCTCAGCTGGCCTGTGTGTGAAGAGGCGTGGATCTGCCTTCCCCTGCCAAGGGACTTTTCAGAGCCAAGAGGAAGATGTGTTCTGGGAAGGACTAGGCTTGGCGGCACAAAAAAGGGAAGAAAAGAGGGAGTTACAGAGCCAGAAGCAGAGGGAGGCATGGTCTGCGCAGGGCCTGGATGAGCAGAGTCAGCAGCAGCTGAGGTCTAAGTCAGGTTTGTCCCTGTAGCTTACATATGTCAGGGCATACACATATTGCCTGTATTCACTTGTAAAGTACCTTCTGATCAAAGGGGTTTTAGTGAAGGTATTGTCCAACAAAGGCCTCTGTTTAGATGTGGGCTTTCTAAGCAAGTGGAGAGGTTGTGAAAAAAATAATAATAAAAAGGTATTGAAACCTGGTAAAGCAAAGAGAGGCAGGGCAAAACTGGCTGGAAAGTGAAAAGTATTTTCCATGATGAAATATAATGAAAAGAAATGTGTTCCTGTGCTTTGAAATTTCTGCAGCATTTTTTTTTCTCCATCAGAAATGCTAAAACCTAAAAGAAATTAAGTTAAACAGAAATAAATAAGATCTTAAGCAGCTCCTGCCTCCAGGAAATGAGCTCCTCCATCTCCCTTTTCTATGAAAATATGTATTTAGAAAATAAACTATTTTTCTGTTTGAAATTAAACTATCAAATATAAAAGGTTGACCAGCTCTAGGAAAGTCTGGTCTTGCGCTTAAGGCACTGATTTTGGACCGAGAGACCTGGGTTTAATTTCCACTTCTGCTACAAACTTTTCCTGTGTGACCTTGGGCTAATCCTTTAATCTCACTTTGCCTCTGTTCCTCATCTGTCAGATGAGGCTATGACTTCCCCACCTCACAGGGGTGTTATGAGAGTAAACACATCCTCCATGCCCTGCGCCTCACCTTCCAGCCTGCTCCTCTCCTGGGGAAGGGGGAAGGGTCCACATTTTGGGAGCTGCTGAAATCACTCCCTGCATGACCATTGGTTAGACTGGTGAAGGTAAAGCTGAGTAGGACCCCCAACAGATCCTAAGTGTCCTTGTGGAGTGAGAGAGAGGGGAAGAGAAAAGCTAAGCATGTGTGAACTGTGGGAAAGAGAGATTTGTTGTTTTGTTTTGTTTTTTTCCTAATATTTCCCTGTGGTTTTTTCCACCCCGCAAGCCAGCAGTCATGGAGTGTCCATAGCACTCTAGCAGCATATGAACCGGCTCCATGTAGGGCTGGCTGCTTCCTGAATTAGTCTACATTTGCAGCAATTACCTTCTTTCCTTTCTAGCCAAATGTTTCTCTGAGCCTGAGGCCCAGCTAATTTTTTTTGTCAGCTCTGGTTGTGCTGGGCGGCCCTCCCTTCCATACGGGAAATATAGAGATGCCATTCAGGCACCTCTAATCCCGCTTTCACTGCTGCACTCATTAAAACATTCCTTTATTTATTTTAATTTTATTCTCTCCTCCCCACCACCTTTTCTAAACAACCACTTGTATTATGCTTTTAATTGCCTTTAGATTTCCCTTGTGTAACTTCCCCAGCGTTCGCGTAGCCGTAGGCAGAGCGTGCAGTGCTGGGAGCCTTGCACGTGGTCTGTGGGCTCGCTATTGACTCAGTGGTGTGCTGTGAATGAGTCAAAGATCCATGGGGATCACTGGGGGTGGACAAAAGGGCGGTAGGATCGAAAGCAGGGGTGGAGGGGGGACAAGAGGGAAAAGCCAGCGAGACAAACATGCTCTACTCTCCCTGAGTGCTGGTGGAGCATCTTCCTTTGGCATAAGAAGAGCAACTTCAGATGGGGACTGCGAAGATGGGCTGCCCTGCCAGGGTGGGGTGGCAGCAATGTCTGCATCATGGCTCTGTGAGCACAAGCCGTAATGTGGCCTTATACAGGCATGACTTCATCTGTTTCCATAAGATTGCTTTCTCCCTCTCTCTTTCTTTGGCTGGTAATTGAGAAACACATGAGCTCACCTCCTAAGAGCGGGAAGTGAGAACCACAAGAGGAAACGAGCTGGAAAGTATACATGGGCCAGAAAAAAAATATAGATTAGGTGGGGGGGAAGTCAGAGATGTTACGGAGAAGAAAAGGGATTCCTCCTCTGTGGGGTCATTGCCATACTGGGCTCACAGCACCTTCCTCTGCACTGCAGGCACGGGCACCCCTGCTGACATCTCTGTGACTGCACTTCAGTCTTGAAGGTATCCCCTGGGCACAAGGGGCCCAGAGCCAGGGCGAGGAGATGGTCTAATGTGATGGTGGTATCTCATCTGCAGTTTCTTGGTGAAAACACAACCTATCTCTTATGGCTGGTGAGGAGGCATGTAGCCCAGGTGTAAATGGGATCAGAAGATGAACATATTCAGATGGTGGGGCTTTAAAGGGTTTGGTGGAGAAGGGGAAGGAAGACAGAGTGGTGTTTTAGGTGGAGTGAGGTCTCTCTTTGGCTGACAGATCTCACAATGAGGACTGCAGGACACCGGTGCTGGCAGAGCTGCTCAGGCCATGCTTTCTGCCACTGAATCTTTCTCACAGGAAGGTAAAAAGCATCCATTGTCAGCCTTCCATCTCTTTGTGTCTTGTCTCTGTTTTCACCTAAATCAACCCTTAGGATGTGGAGAAAATGCCTCTGGAGGTAGGCTATTCTCTGTTTAGTTTCCACCTGATTTCTTGTGGGTTTTTTACTTTTGAAATGGAGATGTGTGACAGAAGAGGGTTTAAAGTGATCAGATTGGTGAGGAGAGCCTAGCTGCCTTTTGCCTTCATACCTGAAGTTTCTTCCCTCATGCTACTCTTCTCTTTCATCATGTGTCATGTGCTTGTTCTTACTCCTTGCCTTAAGGGTGTCTCACACCTTTCCTCACTGCTGCTGTTGAGGTGAAGATTGGGAAGAGACTCTCAGATAGGATTAGAAGTTGAAAGTTGAACCTGAAGGCCTTATTCTTTAGTTGGTGCACTAATATAATGTTACCTATCTGGGGTCCCAGTCCCCAGAAGGACCCCAGATAAAATCAACAATGCTAATTATCTCCAGAGTGCTGGGCTGTTGCAAATTCTACGTGCAGCCAAGTGCAGCTGAGGGATGGAGAAAGCAAATGAACCAGCTGCAGGATCTGTGGAGACTTTGCACCATGTCCTGTTGATGCAGAAGTCTGCTGTGATTCACCAAGGGCGGTCTGCGGGACTTGAGGCTTTGCAAATTAGGTCTCTGTTCTTGATCTTCATGATCTTGATTTCAAAGTCTAAATGAAGACAGATCAGAGTTTAGGACCAGCTGTCCTTGGCATGTGTATCCATCTCTTTTGACCTGTTCCACCTCTTTATGGTGATTCAGAATTTTTTGGTTTTGTTTGGGCTTTTTGTTTGTTTTTTCGTTGTGTTTTTTTTGTTTGTGTGTAGGGTTTTTTGTTGTTGTTGTGGGTTTTTTTTGTTTTTGTTTTTTGTTTTTTACTGTAATAAAGGAACTTCTAGCTGACAAGAAGCCTGTGCAATCTGTTGGGACTTAGAAGACCTGTGCTGGCTCAAGTGGGTACCCCATATGTGTTATATGCTATTTATGTTTCCATTGGATTTTTTCCCCTTCTCTTCACCTTTCTTTTTTTTTTCACAGTTTTTCCTAAGTGAAACACTAATGGAATAGTGTTCAAACCCACAATGTTTGAATGGCCTCTAAATTAGGCAAAACAAGCTTGCCCAACCCTAGTTGAACAGACTGGATTCATTTTCTAATTTGTGCACACTCTGTTCATTTTGGCCTTATAAATACATTTCTGTCCTAGACCAGGAGCACTAGGGGACCTTGGAAAGTTTGACGTTAGCAGAAGAGAGGCAGGTGACCAGGGGAGAAGAAGAGGGACTGGATGGGTATCAATGATTGCTCTAGATGCCTAACAGGAAAGGCCACATATCCCAAACAGGTGCTGCATTTGAAGAAGCCCATGTTAGAGATTCAGTAAGAATCAAGTTCTTTGGATGTGACAGTTGTTTTTCTAAGGCTTGTCTTTCACTGGAAAAACCCAGGAGGTGCTGAAACTACAGCTAATGGACAGCAGAGCAGTTCGGTGGGGTTTCTGAGAACTCATTGAAGATGAACTGGGCTTTGACCCAATTTTAGGTCTTGGAGCACAGGTTTCATTTGCATTGGACCTACTGGCTTTTATTCATAATGCAGAATATCTGCATTATGAATAAAAGTCAACATGTACTGTTGACTGCAGTACATGTCACTCTCACCGACTATGAACTACTCTTACTTCTCCTAAATATGGACACAGTTGTAATAAGGCTTGCAGCTGTGTCTTGCATTCATGAGTGATCTTAGAAGTGGCTCATGCCCCTGACAAAGCTGTTCATCCCTGTCCCTGTGTGTGTACCTAAACTGACCTATGGATGCCACTAGTAGTTCTTGTATTTGCTATTCTGCTTCATGCAGGTTGCTTGGAAGGTCTGTGGCCCAGACCGTGCAGTCATCTTTCCTGCTGTTAACTTGGGAGTGGGCCATGAAAAAGACAAATTATTCTGGCAGTGGGAGATCTCTTCTGACTGACATCTATCCCATGGAGAGAGCAGACTATGCATCTGGTGCATTACAGAAGTGCTGTGAATTCAAATACACACCAAGTTACCTGACTGTGTAGCGTATTTAATCCCATAACAGAGCCATGGAGGGGTTGTGGTATGCATTAGTTTTCTGCCATGGGGACAATACTGCCTTACCTATCCTAAAGGGTTCAGCCCTGATCACAAGTGTTTTTCAGGCTTTAGATGCTTTAATTCTAGATATCCAATTCTCCAAGAAGGAAACTAAAGGGCTCTGTCTCTCTTGACTTGAAAGTTAACACAGGTCAGTTGTTCCCGTGCAGCTCTTTATCCAGCAGTGACTTGTTTGTGTGACTCTTGCTGGTGGCAGTATGTTGGTGTGTCCTCAACGTCAGTCAGGAAAAATAGTTTCACTTTGGAGCTGTTTTCTCCAGTGGCCAGGAGGAAGCAAACACAACTTTAGAGTAGGGTACAGGTCTGTGGTGTAGTCACTACTTGGTGTGACCAGGTCTAGACTGATGATGAACTTATTTGGCTCTGTCTGGGCTCATCGTGAACACCCAGACTTTTCTGTGAAGCACAGCAAACGGTAGCATGGTCTAAAATAAATATTGATTTCTGCCTTCCATGCCTGTTCACCCTCCCCTTCTACCTTCAGATGTAGAATATGATTCAAAATCTGTTTGCCTGGCATTTTAAGTCTTTGCTTTTCTAATATCTCAGTGCTCTTAATTTTCCTCTGCTTTCCTTTTCTTCCCAGCCTGGCATGTCTCCAGTCTCTTTTTGCCAGTCCTTTTGACTGGAAAAAGCAGGCTGTGCCTTCCCCCTTGCACACCTGCCCTCATCTGTGTTTGCCACTCTGGTATTCTAAATTTTTTTTTTGTTTGCCCATTGCATGCACACTGATTGGATTCACAGCTGAGGTCAAGGAATTTCCATGTCGTATTTGGAGAGAGGGTTTCCCCTTCACAGTCACTGCCTCAACCAGGCACTGGTTCATGTAGAAATAGCTTGGCTTCTTTTGGAAACTGGTCTGTGTGAAATAATATTGTCTCTTTGAGGTCAGGAAAAAAATATGTCCTTTTATACAGTCATGCATGCACTCTTATAAAGAATTCCACAAAGCATGGTCTGTTCCCTTCTCTCACACTCTCCTCCTGCCCTACCTTTTTCCTAAAACACTGGAGAATTCAGTCATGGAATCTGACGGCACTGAGCATACAGTATGTACTGTGCCTTTTGAAATGCTGGCTGCACATAAAAGCCTTGCTTAACACTGGACTCTGTTGCTTTATTATGTTGTGTGCACCATGTGTTGGTGGTGGGGTTCCCCACCGGCAGACCAGTGGTGGGGAAGGAGGGTGGATGGGATTAGCAGTGGGAGGTGTGGAGAAAAGCAACTTGGGCAGTGGGCGATATGTGCTGTGGGTCACTGCACTGGGGCTCCTACTTCCCAGGCTGGGAGGGGAAGCCAGAAGCAGGCAGCTTGATGTCAAAGATTGTGTGAGTAGCCATAGGATTATTTAGGTGTTTGCATTCACGGTTGGTTTTTCTTCTGGTTGTGATGCTCTGTGCTTCCTGGGAGAAGGGTAGAATGAGGTGAAAGCATGGGAAGGGAAGGATGGAAAAAGGTCCCACTGTCCCCAGACCATAGAGCAAATTCTTACCTACCTGCTGTTTCCAAAGGAAAAGATTGGCAAGAGCCATGCCTTTGGGGATGGATGGTCTCATTCAAGGACCAGGGCTGCTGCTTGATCTGCATGGGCTTGCAGACCCACTACCATAAATCTATGCAATGGCTTGCTTGGTGACACATTTCCAGTTCAGGCCCATGGTGGTGTGCCTTGGTGGGCATCCACACACCAGCCATGCACAAGGCCTGCATAAGGAGAGGAAAGCCCTGCAGCAGACATCTCATGGGCGCACTGATGAAGAGAGAAGCAGGTGACCTTCTGCTCCGTAATACATGGGTAGCATGGATGTGGCCAAGTGATGTGTGGTGTCATGCTTTAATACTTCCCGTGTGTTCACATTATCACACCAACTGCTCTTGTCATGGCATCTAGGGAGAACTTGGGTGAAATCCCTGAATATGAAGGAAAAATTGCTCTATTTCAGTGGCCATATGGGTCCATTTCTGCTGTCCTTGTCCATACCCTTATTCTTGAAAAGGAAGTCAGAACCCTATGCAGCTCAGGATGACCCTTATAGCACATATAGAGCCAATTTTCTGAAGAGGTTTGTTGGCTCTTGTAGTTAGGTATCTGCTAGAATTGTGCAGAGTCATGTGCAAGCTTTACCGTAACTGAGGTAATTGCTGAGTTGCAGGCACTTGATGAGGCTCTGTTGTCATAGGTCCCTGCGTGGTAGAGAAAAACACAGCTCTGTACCTGTCAGATACACTTAAAGACCATGAGGCTCTAGGATGGTGGAGCTGGAGGCTCAGTGCGTAACATAGAAAAAGTAATTTTTTTGCATGCTGCTCAAAATATGTATACTGAAGTTGGTCTTTCTATGCCTGTCTAGATCAAACCATAGACTGAAAATACTCAACACTGGCTGTAATTCCTCATCTGTAGGATATTAGATGTTGCTTGTTCATTTTGGAAGTTCGAATGGTGAACCAGGATACAAAGGGTGCTTGGGAATGGACCAGGATGTTATTTGGAGGATGGTGCAACAGGGTTGAATGGGGCAGTTCCTCATGGCTTGGGTGATCTGTCCACAGCTCAGTTGTTTGGAGTTGTAAACGTTCACCTGTAGTCAGCATTTACCACTTTCCCTTTTGTCAGAGGACTGGGGCACAGCCTAACAGCATCTTAAAAAAATTTTGCTATCTCATTTGAAGAGTGAAGGGGGGAATCCACAAAACACCTCCCTTATGTTTTTACAGACTGCTACAAGTGTTTTATCTCCCATTTTCCTTATCCAGGCACGTTTTTCTCCTTCAGCTTCTCACTGCAGTCCTGCCAGTGTCAAGTTCCTCCCCGGCTTTCTTCATTGCACTTGATTTCTCTGTGTCCCTTCCCAGCCCCAGACCTGTAGGTATCATACACATTTCATTCATTGTTGTGTGATGGCAGTGTGATTAGAGCTTAACTCTCAGTTTGGCACCTTGTGGCATCAAGTTCCGCATATTAACAGGGCAATCTGAAAAATGTTCGTGAGCTTTCTTTCATAATGTTTTTTTGAGTGTTTTAGGTGGCCACTATTTCTTTAGTATAAGAAAGGGCAAACGGGAAATCCTTTACTGTCTCACGCATCATTTTATACACTTCTACTGCAAGCTATTTTGAACGATTTGGACCTTAATCTTTCCTCCTGATGACCTTGGAAACCTTTCTGTTCATCTAATGATTTTTTGGCATAATGCTCTGGCCTCTGTTCGTGCTCCCCCCGCTCTGAAATGGGCGAGCAGGCTTCAGCTCACTTCTCAAAGTGTGAATGTGTCATTGATTTATGTGGTGGCATTTATAATGTTTTTGGTATTGTTCTTTATCCTATTCAACCTAACTTTTTTTTTTTTGATGGCCTCTGTGCACAGACCAGATGTTTTCATTGAGCTGTCCGCAGTGACGCCTAGATCTTTTTCCTGAGTGGTTACAGTTAATTTAAAACCCATCAGTGTATTACCTCAGCAATCCCTTGATGTCACTGGTTAGAAGATCCCAGCTGGCTGCTGCTCTTAATTCTATTGCCTGTCTGTTTCCTATTATTTTTTATTATGCTTATGCTTACTTGCATGCTGTGCCAGTTTTTAAAGCGAGGTGGGCACCGTCATTTGCAAGTGGCTAACACAGGCTCTCAAATTCTTCTGTTCATGGACATAGAAATAATGCTTGTGCCTAGGTGTTTTCATAGAATATAAGTGCTTTTCCTGTAGCAGAAACTACTGAGTAATGCTAGTACAAGTAAACAAACAAACAGGGCATATGTTTGCGCATGTCCACCTTTAAAAGCTTCTCTCACTGCTGCAGAGAAATGTGGATCCCTGCATGAAAGAGCAGCTTGTATAGTGTACCTTTCTGGATCATGCCAGCGAGCAACTGGGCAGCCCTGAATATTTGGCACTTTGCTCTTTCATGTAAAATTGTGTGGCTTCAGTGAGCTAAAGGGGAAGGGGAGGAATTCTGGATGCACAGCAGGTTGAAAATTGTTAGCACAGGCTTAGGCAACATAACGGTGCCCTTTGAGATCTCCACATATGTGTGGTTTCATTGTTTATCTATTGAACAGTTTTAAAATACTGAGTGATATTTTCCAACATGTGAGATAACCTAAATAATGCAAGGAGTTCTACGGTGCTAGAAGCAGCACTCCAAGGGGGTGCTGTGGTCTGCTATGGCTCTGGTGAAGTCACATAGCCTGTAATAGGGCATGCAGGGACATTGCACCAGGTTTGCATTAGAAAGCTCCATCCTGGAAGCCAGTGAAATTTCACTTGCTCCCAGAAGAGCAGTAGTAAACTGGTGTTAATGAGAGATACTGGGAGACTGCAGAAAGGAGCCAAAGCTATTACTCTGCTTACTGATTGGAAACATTGTGAAGTCCCCTCTTGCTTCGAACAGCTTTGCAAACAACCTTTGGCAACAGGCATTTTATATCCTGTTTCAGAAGATATGTGCTTCCACTACTCTGCCACTGAAGACAGTCTTAGGAAGATGGGATGGTTTAAACAGGAATACAGAAATACAGATGAAGTATGACCAATTTCTTACTGTGAGGAAGGTAAAACCAGCCTAATTTTGCTGAACTGTGACTTGGTTCAGTTCAGAGATTCCAATACCACGAAGTAAATGTTATAAGCTCCTTTGAGGGAGGGGAATAAAGCCCCTCTGATTCAAAGGCATAGGGAGGAAGTGCCCAGCAAGAGACAGAGATGAAATTGCCAGTAATGATGGATGAGGAAAGCCCAGTAGGGTACTGCGGAGCAGGACCTAGAGCAAAAGAGATGAATGGCCCTCAGTGACCGGGCTCTGCTGAAGTCTGTGATGTGGATAAGAACAAAAGCCAGTCACACTCGTCTCCCTGTCATGGGGAGGGGATGATGATGCACTGTTGCTTTGCTCCACGGAGCTCCTGAGTGGGTGATGGATGGTGTTCTTGAAGGATGAAGCTGCAGTTGATTCTTCTGTTCCTGAGAGCAAAACTCATCTGGTCCCTCCCTGCAAAGGGCAGGTGGCTTGTCGGGCTGCATGGGAGAAGCTCTTGCCCAAAATGATTGTGAGCGGTGTGCTATACCTGTTAACCTTGGTGGAGAATCGGTCTTGTTATTCTTAGGGCAGAGCAAGAGCAACACATCTGATAGGCCAGAGTGTGGAAGAGTTGAGCTGTCCAAGGGCACATGGATAATCCCAAAGAAATGCCGTGTTGGAGCTGTGCATTGCAGCAAAAGTTCTGAGTGTGATGGGAGTAAGCAGACTACTAAGAGAAACAGATGCAAAGGTTTTTTGCAAGCATTTTTGTCCCTGATGTGTTTTATGTGCTCCAGCACATAAATGGTGATCATGGCATGTGTTGCTGGATTGCAATAGCAACCCAGAATGGTGGAAAATGCTTTCCCAATGCACTTAATGCTGGTAAACCTGACAGGTGGGTCTGTGGTGGATGCAGTGAGGATATATAGAAGCTTATTGCCTAAGATGGTCTTGGATGTCAAAAAGCTGGAAATGGAAGTGAGGGAATACCTCCTGCTACAAAGAGTATAGGATTACAAGAGGGGAGGTAAAAAAGGTCAAGGAATTCTGAGATCTTACTGATATGGCAAGAATGTCACAATTCTATGTGCTACAGAGTTTGAAATACCCTGGTCTTCTGCAATGAAGGAACAAGAATGACTGTGTCTAGCAGGTAAAAGACGGAGGAAGCCCAACTCTGGCAGCAAACAGGTGGGCCAAAGAGCACAAAAACATTCAGAAGAAGTCCTCTTGCTCTACTCTACAAGCACATTTTCCACTTTTTCACTGCCCAAGAAAAATTAATCTGAGGCTATAGTGGCCTGAGCCAGCCAGGCTGTCCATCAACAGAGATAGGGGAGAAACAGATATGCAATAAGGCCAACTGCATATGGGAAGATAAAAGGCAATGCAGAAACTTGGCTTGGCTGGCTTGTAAGTGCACTGGAGGGAATAAATTGGCTTCCTAGCTGACAAAGGCCTATAGCAGACAAAGTAAACCTATGCAAGAGATGTCAGACTAACCCTGGTAATGCTGAGGCTGAACTATGTGGACTCAAAAACCAGCTGAAGCTCTCACACAGGCCTAGAGTGCATGGTGAGAAGCACTCTGCTCACTTCCAGTCTGAAATTGGCATATATCAATAGTCCTTTATCTGCACCCTTTTCCCATAGACACGACTGATTTTGCTGGGACAGTTGTTTTGCAGATATTACTGCACCACAGCATGGTTTCCAGTTCCTTGTATTGAAACATAGGCTCATTTCTCTATGAATCAGCTCTTTGCTAACTGCTTCATAAACTGCAGCAGAACAGACTATTCCTAACACAGAGCCAGACTTGTCAAACAATTTTCTGGTTGATGACCAAATTCAGAGGTTATTCCTTTCTGCAGTCACTGATCTCTGTGACACCATGGTACTTATTGCCATTTTCTTGCTGGAGTACTGCTCGCCAGTCCCTTATGGGATGGCAGCAGCCATTTTCAACCTGCACTGGAAAGGTAATGTAAAAAAAGGTCTTGCTGTACTGCTCATGGATGCAGTTTGCCATCTGAGGATTTCATTATGTGCCCAAATCCACAGGAACCTCTCTTTCTTCCACACCTTTGTCTTCCTACTTGGTAGGAGTCCTCAACCCCAGAACTGTGTGTGAATAGCAAATGAGGACTTACAGATGCAATACAACTGAGAACGATGTGAACCAGGAATATACTAAAGCCAGAGGCATTGTAACCTAGAGTTGCACTGAACAATGTGGAAGAAATGCTGTCAAATCTGTGTCTGTGTGAACTATTACATCCCTAGCTAGCCCCCCCTCCAAAAGTTTGCTCAGCATGCTGACTTTCCAGGAGCTTTCTTAGTGTTTGGAACAAGTTAGCTATCTCCTGCCAGAATTGAGAGAGGAACATGACTGGCTGACGAATACCATATGTTCCAGGCTGGCCAAAGGAAACCTAATTGTATTTTGTTTAGCTTGTGTACTTAACTGGGTTTCTGTAACAGAACTGAGTTGGTTGGGTTTGGCTTTTTTTTTTCCCCTCTCTCCAGATAAATGGGGTCAATCCCTTCTACACTGGGACAGTGCTGTGTTTTGCTCTGGAAATGTGGGGCACAGCATTCTGCTACTTCTCTAATAGAAGAGATCAGGAGAGAGCTGAGTAAAGGGAAAGGCAGTTGACAGCAGGAGTGATCAGAAATTGCAGGGCAAAAATCTCGTTCTAGGCAGGGAACATCCAGTTCTGAGGATGAAACAAAAGTGCTTAGGCTGATCAAAAGATTCACCATCTTTTTTTACTTGTTATTAGATCATCAGAGTGGGAAAAGTGTGTGTTTGTGACCTGGGAGTGGGAGCGCAGAACTATGGATGTCTAATGTATGAATGTAGATTTGCTGTGTTTAAAGTGGCTTAAAATTAGAGCTGCATCAGGATGCAGAAGCCAAAGACTGAACTCTCTTCTGTAACCACCAGGGCAGAGTACTGTCCCTAAAAGGCAGAGATTGCAGCCTGCAGAAGTTGAGGTTGGACTGATGCTGAGCAAAATTCAGTTGCTAGGAACACTGAGCCCTGGATGGAGCTAGAAGAGGACTTGTTATGTCTTCTTCCCCCTATTCCACTACACTACATCACTTGGAGTTGGTCATTCCTCCCTGATGTATTTTGTTGTCTCTAACCTCTTTAAGTGCTCAGGAGGAGGCACCATCTTACATCACATGATTGTTCAGCATCTAACCAATCTCCATTTGAGGAGGTGGAGAGGAGATCACTGGGTATTGCCATGTTGAAGTTAACAGCTTTGGCTCACCTAAGACAGGAGCTAGCTGGAAACTTTATACCCAGTCTTCTACTGTGAGTTAGTGGAGCATGTAGACGTGTTCTCCCCAGTTTCCTGGAAAATCTCAGCCACGGTGTTAGCAGGGATGGTGCAGCAACCTTTGCATCAACTAGGAAAGAGTTGTAAGTGGTAAGTGTATGCTATTTTGACAGGCAAGCAGAAGAGGGTGGGGGCCTTAATATCTAGCTGAGAGAAAGAGGGGAAATAGAACTAAAAAGCAACTGCCACTTTAAACAGATCTCTTTCCTCCCCATTCCTTATTTATCTCATGCCTTCCTGTTTACAACATCATTTCCTGCAACTCCCATTCTATTCATTTAGAGGTCAGGTCAACTCAAGGTCTGCCCCGGTTTTGAGCACCAGATCAGTACAAGTGTCTTCATCTGATGCCATCAAGGGCTATTGGCTTCTTCTCCCTCCATTAGTGTACACTACCGTGCCACAGAAAAGTGATGGGATGTTCCAAATTTAATGAAGGTTAGAAGCTGGCACAATTCTTGACTTGTTCCTCCAAACAAATCCCCTGCTCTGCCGTGTCCTTTCACTTCTGACACACTTGTTTATCCACAGACTGCCTTGTGTCCTGGTGTTCTGCCATGTGCTTTGCTGCCCACACAGGCACACTCAGCTGCATGCTCAGCGACCCACCTATCTAGATATTCACACATGCTGAATCACCCTTCAGGGTACACTCATAGCCACGCTTGCAGATGGACTCTGATTCTTGTGAGCCACACTGAAATTATAATTCCATCTGCCACCCCTGTGTCTTCAAGACAGGTGATGCTCTTCCCTCTTGGAGGAAACATAGATCTTTGTAGTGTGTTTGTTTAACCACCTGTTTACTGTCAGGGTCATGGCTAAAAGACAGGCATGCCTCCAGCCATGTGGAGGGATAGGAAGAATGTTGACACTTCATTTGTCTCTCCTACACACGCTCCAAGATTTGCTCTTGAAGGGTTGGCAACATGTTTAAGTCCAGTGCCTCCTTTTGGCAGGGTGAAAGACCACCTCATCACCATGTCATGGATGAATTTCCAGTCTCCTTGCTTGGCCTGCACCCCCAGGCTACCATCCTAAGATTTGTGATGAACACCATGATAAATTTTGAGGTCAAGCCCTTGCTGGAGGTTATCTGTCCCACACAGGTATCTAGGACCATGCATGGTCCTACTGATTCTACAGTGTGCACATGTTGGATAAGACTGCCTGATCAGAAGCATCTTCAAAACCAAACAGCCTGTTGCCTGAATGTCCCCCGTGACTGCCCTGTTCAGTGTGCAGTGTGTTAACTCCCTCCCCGTCCCCCACTCTGATTCCATGTTGGACCATTTAAAAATTAATGAAGGCCAGATGCACGTTCTGCAAATGTAGGATCACTGCATTTTGGAGTAGATGCTGGCTTGATGCCTCCTAGTCCTTTGAATCCTCAGTACAGCTAATAACAACCAGAGACAGCCTCCTCAGTCTGAGGTAGATCCCACCTCAGCAGTGACGTCTCTGCGACCACAAAGGATTTCTCAGGGACCTGGAGGGGGACCAGCTTTCAGCCATGGAGCTTTGGGATCTGGTTTCATCTCTCACCAGCATTGGCGGCATAAATTTGGAGTGACTGAGCTGTCCAACAAGGAGGTGGTGAGCTAGGCCAGCGCTGGATTTCTAAGGGGGAAGGGAGGATTCAATGTATTTTGGTGCATGTAAAAATAAGGGATGGATCATACTAGTGGGCGCTGTGCTTGTGTTGAAATAACAGAGCAGATGTGCTGCACAACTCATGCAGCCTCATACTACAAGGTCTCTTGTGAACTGCTAACCCTTCAGGCAAAGAGCAGTCAAGACAGAGTGTTATTTTTCAGACTTGGATCTGACCTGCTAAAATGCCATTTCCACAGCTGTGCTTCCTTGCTGCACAAGCAGAACTTTCCTTCTTGTGAAGTGTCTCTTAGCCATCTCTGCTGGCTGATGGATTCTGGAAGTTGTTGCAGAGCTGTTCTCTGGCCATCTTCAGGCAAACACATGGCATGTGCTGGAGTGTGTCTAGCTTGATGTGTATGTCTCTGTGCATGAGTGTGTGTGAGGATATTAGATGTTAGAGGACTTCTACTGGTCGCAAAACTGACTTTGTTGCTCCCTGAAGTGATACACCCTGTAAACGAAGTTTTTAGGCCTAAAACTTGTACTAATTTGTTTGTGAAACAGGTTTTTGTACATGACTTCTTCACCCAGAGTGATGGCTCTTGGCAGGAGCCAACCTGTAGTGGAGTGTGATGCTACATCACTTTACTCATCAGAGCTCTGCCATCAGTATTCACAAATGGTTGGGCCATGACCTTGTTATCTGTTAATGACCCTAATTTAAGTTTGCAGTGATTTATGGGAAGGCCCTCTGGCTGCTTATAGCAGTTCATGGATATTTCCATCACGCTCTGGCATTCTGGGACTTGTGCAGCTCCCTAGTAGTGGTAGAGAGTTTTGCAGAAAAAAACCTCGTCCCCAAACAAGCCCAAACTTCTCAGATCCTCAGCACAGAACCTTCTCTCTTTTCCCCTTCTCTCCCCATCCCCTTCAAACATACCTGTGGGTAGAGGTAGTGTTATTGGAGCAGCCTGTTTGACTGCTATAATATTTTCCACTCAGATCCATTGACTTCTATTTCATGTTTTCTTTGGATCAACACCTTCTGAGAGCAGTTAAAGCTACTTGAGTTTGAATAGTTGGAGACAGTGTCACCCTGCTATCTTTTCTTGATTTCACCTCTAGAAGGCAGTGATGATATGTCTATATACAGTTACCCAATTAAGTGTGTGTTTCTCTGTACCTCTCAATGGGGGTACTTTACCTGTGAGCCTCTGTATACTGCCAAATGTGCCCCAAAGTAACATAGCATGATTTTAGAGTGTGTTTAGGGCAAATATATAAGGAAGGCAGGAATTGTCATTTTTCTAAGCCCTTTCCTAGGAGAGAATTTTTACTTCTCTGATGACAGAAACAAAGGAAATTCATTGTTTTAAATGTGAGCTGTTTGGGCAAAAAAAATAAAAGGCAAAAAATGAAAAAATCTCCTGTGCAGGGCTGGTAGTCCTGAAGCTTCCTCCTAAACCTACTGTCTTGTTCTGAGCCCCTAAAGAATGAGGGGCTCAGAAGAGCCTGCAGTTCCTCCCTCTCAAGGTCTCTTTATTTCCTAGGAGTTTGCACTCCAGTCCCCTATCCCTATGTTCATTATCTGTCGGCTTAGGAGAAAGCAACTTGAGGCCACACAAGAGCTGAGTGAGCAGTAGTAAACTGACAGAAAGGATAAATGTAGGACTCTTGATGCAGCTTTTCCCATTATGACCATTACTTGTTTTTTTTTTTATTCCGTTGAGTTGTTGATTTTCATGAAGCGTTAGGGACTAAAGAATTTCAAAAGCAATTAGCAGATAGATAGAATTGAAACCTCTGCTGTCTGGTAATAAATTGATTTGTTTGTCCAGAAATAGAGTCCCTATAGGAAGAGAAAAGCACTCATTGAATCTGAGGTGAGAAAAAGAAAATAAAACCAGACCCAATGAGATGGAAATTATCATTTCATGCTTCTGAACATTGGCATCTCTTGTTGAGAATCATTATGAAGCTTATGATGTTTGTGGATTTTATTTGAGACTTGTGGTCTTTATTTGAGCTCTTGGAATCAAGAGACTGAATGAGATTCTCAGCTTTCTATTTATTTTTATTTTTTCAAACTAACATTTTCAGCTCTCTTGATCCTGGAAGAAAACAACTTCACTTGAAAATATGAAGCCTCGAGGGTCCAAATAAGAAAACAGATGAAAAATATTCTAAATACTTTTGGGTTGGTTAGATCTTATTATTTTGAAGCTTATATCATTCTGTTCTAGGGCCACACACAACATTTTTGAAAGCCAAAAGCTGGCAACATTCATGCTTTTCATCCAAAGCATTTTAGAAAGTGGGTGAATATTAGTGGCTGTTGTGAATAGTAGTGTGTGTGGGGGTGATCTTACAAGCAGCATCTCACAGGCCTATAGGCTCCTTGTGCATGGCAGCAGGCAGTCCTGCCTTGCAGAGTCCGTGAACTAGTCATGATAGGCAAGGGCATCTAAAGCACTGTTTTCCCCTCTTCTGTTTCCAGTTATCTATAGGGAGGCAGCAAGTGAATCGCCCATGAAGCCGAGGAGAGAGAGAGGAATGTAAATCCAATTTGCCGCAGTTAGTTATGTGACCCATGGTTGTGGGAAGAGTGGGAAAGGCACGTAACAACAGGAGGGTGCCCCATTGTGTCCTGGGAGGGGACACGTGGATGAACATTGTGCGGGGCAGAGAAAGCGAGAGCAGCTCCTGCAAACAGAGAAAAACAGGGGCTGTGCAGTGTCAATTGCAGACGCTGCTCCTCACCACAGTGGTTGTTGTTGTTGTTTCTGCTTTTAAAACAATATGCAAGGAACCATCCAATATCCTAGGGCTTTTGTTTATCTAGATTTTTATGAGGAAAAAAAGCTAAAAAGAGGAGAAAAAAAGAATTGAGAGGGGAAACACATGCATTCCTTCCAACCAGAAAGTCATGAGTTTTGATTCAGTCTAATTACACAAGTGATATTTTTATAACCTCTGTGAAGTCTCCTTGCTTTCTTGGTGTGTCTCCATTGTTTATGTGAGAGTGGCCAGGTAGCCAAGGCAAAGTAATGTTGCGAGAAAAATTCCCTTCGCCTTGGAATATGCTGCAGTCTCTTTTTGGCTTCATAAACAAGCCTGTTTTCCTGGTTTCAGACCTCTCATGTTCTTTTGTTGCCTCTTCCTCTAAAACAGGATGACTCATGTTCTGCCCAGCCATGGGCCATGTTGGCAGCTTCATAGCATCCCTTAAATATGCACAAAGTAGTACACAGTGGGGCCAGACCTCCAGTAAATTAAATCACTGCAGGTCTTCGTGATCCCCTTCTGTTTGCAGCAATGAAACAGAGCCCTTATGGGCTCCTTCACAGTCTGGTAAGGGCAACCCTTTTCCAGATATGCTTTTTCCCATTGCAGGCACATGGACCTGGTGGTTCTGGTGGACAACAAGCTGTCCATGAACCAGCAGTGTGCCCTTGTGGCCAAGACAGCGTATGGTGGCCTGGGGTGCCTTAGGAACAACATTACCAACAGTTTGAGGGATGTGATCCTGCCTCTCTACTTAGCCCTGATGAGGGGTCACCTGGGATACTGTGTCAAGTTCTGGGCTCCTCAGAAGAAGAGAGACATGTAGCTCCTGAAGCAGGTATGGCAGAGAGCTACAAGGGTGCTTACTGGAGCATCTCTCTTATAAGGAAAGGCTGAGGGAACTTGACCTGTTCAGTCTCAAGAAGAGACAACTGAGAAGGGTCTCTATCAATGTATATAAGTATTTGAATAGAGAGTGTAAAGAGGAAGGATCCAGGCTCTGCTTGGTGGTGCCAAGCAATAGGACAAGAGGCAGGAGACAGGAACTGATGCACAGGAAGTTCCACTTGAATATGAGGAAGAACGTATTTGTTGTGTGAGTGACTGTGCACTGAAAGAGATTGCCAGAGGTGTTATGGAATCTCCATCATAGGAGATATTCAAGAATCATCTGGTTGCAATTCTGTGCCATGTGCTCTAGGATGACCCTGCTTCAGCAGGGAGGTTGGACTGGATGGACTACTGTGGTCCTTTCCAACCTTACCCATTCTGTGATTCCTTGTGTGGGTAGGGCCAGGCTGTTTGGGAAGCTGCATGGTGGAGTGAAGGTGTGAGGTAGGTGGGAGCAAAATGCTGTGCTCTGTCTTCTGTACAGGGATCGCCATCAGGAAGTGAGGGAAGAGAACATCTGCCTCAGCGTTTCTGGGCTGTTACGCTTACTCTCTGCACATCTGCTTAGGAATGTGGAAGCTTTTATGGCGGGGCAGGTCCATGGCATGTCTCTTCTGTAAGTAGTAATGTTGCTGTCTAGGAGGGGAACACCCAGTTCACTGATGACTTAGAAAGAAAATCCCTCCTTAGCTTCAACTGGCAGTCAAAGTATCCTGTAGTCTAACTCAACTGGTACACACTGCTCAGTCTCACATGTGCATAGGCACTTCTCAGTCTGGTTGCAAACTGGCCTCCCTGCAATTCTCACAGGTGATGGCTGTGCTTCATGTATCTCTCCTCATGCTCCTGCTTGCTGGAATGCTAATCCTTTTGTACTCATTTAGCACTATATTGGCTCGGCCAGGATCCTGGAGCAGTCATTTCCACCACTTGTCAGGCCAGGTCTTGAGGCTCTTACCCTTTGTTTGAATGCTCCCTCAAACTTGTGCCATAGGCCCATTGAGTATGCAGCCTTCTGGGACAATAGAGTCCAGCCTGAGTTCTTGGTGCTAGGACCCACCTGCAGAATGATTGTCCCATCTCCACTTCTCCATCTACCTTGAACTTTGCTGACTGCTAGACGTTTGTAAAAGGTTTCAAAAACTGGCCTCGATTTTGTTTGTTAATTTATTAATATAATACCAGTAATAAATTGCATATGCTTGTTTCCTGAAGTTTGTTGCCCTGTGCTTGTTGCTCTTGAGATACTGCTTCTTGCCTTGTTTAAAAAGACCTCACTCAGAGATCCATCACTGAAATCCATCCCTCACTCACAGAGATCCATCCATTCCTCAAGTATTTAAGCACCATGATTGCTTAAGCAATGTGCTTCTTGGACCTCCCAGTTGCTGTAACCATTGTGCTGCTGAGAGATTTGGAAAGTCTGAAGGTAAAATGTGCTGTCTCTGCGTTTGCCTGCATGGTTGCTTTGATAGTGCCACTATGCACCAACCTCACTCTCTGCCCCTTCCATCCCTTCTAAGAAATGAAGTTGGTGTCTCTTCTGGTGAGTGATTAGGTCTGGTCTCTCGCAAGGAGACTGTCAGTTCCAGTCTAACACTCATGAACTGTTCCCACATCTATTGATGTCATTCTATGTTTTTATGATGGGCTGTCATTTGTACATTTCATGTTAGGAACAAGCGGTACTAACTCTCCTCTTGGGTGGTGTTTTGGATGATGTGGAAATAAGTGGATGTTCTCCAAGTGTAATTTTGTCAGGGGAGTGCCTGAGGAATGACCTGAAACTTTTAAAAGAGACATGAGGAGCAGTGAGTGGTAGGCTCAGGAAAGGACAGAGACAGAGACAGAGACAAAGGCAAAGAGGAGAGGAGAAAATAGATTGATAAAACTTCAAAGATAACACTTGGATTTTTGAGCTTAGACGTGAGATGAGGGTATATGTGAAGGAAGGCAAAAACTCACTCAGGAATATGGGAGAGGACTGCTCACCTGGGGGTGGGAGTCCTCACCTTGAGGTGTCCACAAATAGGAAGATTTGAAACAGGCCATGGTGGGAAGAGATGGAAAGATGGTATGAGTCAGAGGCAAGGAGAGCCAAATTCAGCACCACTTTTAAGCAGAGGGAACTCCACTGACATCTTACAGCTTCAGGCAAGGACCAGCAAAAACATCTGGGCTAGATCTTGAGAAGTAAAAATCTGCCTGGGGACCACTGACTCCTGTAGTGCCACACCAATCTGTGCACGTGATAGGTTTGGGCTTCTGCTTCCTTTCTTGTCTTCAGTCCTGTCTGCTTTTGGGGTCCCGGAGAGCTCTCTGGGTGAATTTGTGGGAGTCAATGCAGGGGGTTTCCAGGTAAATGAGAAAAACACTGTCCTTCCATCCTGCTTCATCTGCCTGGGATTTCTGACAGAAAGGCACTGACTAATTCCATCTTGCAGGCTGACCATGCTTCAAAGACTGCAAATCCTGACTTACAAACAAAACCATGCATTAAAAAAAAAAAAAGAAAAAAGAAAAAGAAGCTCTCCCCAGGGACAGTCTCTGCAAAATCCAAAACAAGGTCTCAGAGGCTGCCCTGGTGCTCTGGCTGACGCCAGTGTTTTTTCTGTCCCTTTTAAAACCAAGCTGGAGCGTTCCCGACTCCTCCATTCGACACCTCCGGCTCCCTTATTCCCTTTAGCGGGGAGGAGGCTGGAAGGGAAAGGCCAGAGCAGAGGAGGAAAGAAATGCCTGGTATTGATCCACCAAGGCTGGCCAGACTGCAAGAAATTCCGGTTTGTGAAAAATGTTGTGGTTTAGAGCATTTGTTTTTGTTCCACAGTGGGATGAAACCAAGACTTTCTGGAAGGAGGGAGGAGGGGGGGGGAGAAGAAGAAGAAAAATGACTTCTTTTTTTTTTTTTTTTTGGTGGTTGTTGTTGAAGAGGAACAGCCTCCCTGCAGTACAGATGCCCACACTGTGGGGCTGGAGAGTCCTCTCTGGACAGCCTCTCATTTTCAGCCTGTGCTCCTCTGGTATGGTAGTGCAGGGACTGGGATTAGGCCCCCATGGGAATGAGCAGAGACCTCCTTTTGCCTCCAGCTCATTGCATTCTCATGATAGAACAGAATCCAGGGGTGATTTTTAGAACAGTGACCTGCCCCTGGTGACAGTCATGACAGACCTCGGCAGAAAAACTCAGTGAGTGCCCCTACTTTATGGCAGTTCTGCCCTTGCTGAGTTTTTATCTGCTCAGCTGGGCAAGTTTTCCCCATGTGCATGTGGGGACCCAGCTGCACAGTTTCTGGAGGATAAAGAGGGTCCCCTAACCTCAGCAATGTGACGTAGGAAGGCTCTGATCCAGAGTTCATTCAAAGAGGAGTTTGGAGTGATTACCAAAAAAACCCAACACTTTAAAGATGTTGCCCTTGTGCTTCCAGGACACTTTCTCAGCATGGTGAAGGGAGATTTGTGGTTATCTTTAGGTGAGCAAACAGTGCCTTTGAGCAGTAACCTTTTTGCATCTGTCCTAAAGCCAGAGAAAAAATTGACCAGCAGAGCTGGGAAGGGAATGGGGCACTGCTGCCCTGGAGAGTACCATAAAAACTATCATCTGGAGGCACCCTCTTGCTGGCCCTGTATGAGGTGTTGGTCAGGTCCCAAATTCCACCATGTGTACTTGCATGTGCCTCCCAGCTGGCTCCACTGTCTGAAGAATAGCTGTGGCATTCCAGTGGTTTCCATTCTATCCACACACTCTCACACCTTGTCACTGGTTGTCGAGATGAGAATGGAAATCATCACATGCTTGCAGCTGGCAGCTCTTGGGAACTGCTTTATCTGTTTTCTTGGAGGTAAACCCCTTTTTCTGGACATCAACATGCTAACTATGCAGGGGAAGAGAAAGAGAGAGAGGAGAAAAAGAAGTGCTTGCTGGGAGTCAGAAAGAGGTTCTTCCAGAGGCTGCAGGATTATAGGGAAGGAGAGCAAGGCCAGGAAGTGTGGCTGCTGTAAGCAGACCTACATACCACCAAGCCACAGGCATGAGGTCTTGGAGCTCACAGGCCCAGGAGCACGGTGGGATCTTCATCAGCTCTTTCCAAGACAGAAGGACCTGCAATAAAACCCAAAGTGTATGGTATTTGATTGTCAAAAGCCACGTTTCCAAAGTGAATGCTCTGGGGCAGCAACAAAGGGTAGAACCAAGGTTGCTAGGTGAAGACTGCTAACCAAACAGGTTTATTCCTCCAAAAGGGATTTCTTGGCATGGGTTGTATGCAAAGTTTTCTCACTAGTTGCAAGCTTGTTTTGTTGGTGGGTGTCCCACCTTCCTGGCATCTAGTCTTTTCACTTAACACATTTCTTTGGACTTTCAGCCATGCACCTCTTACCTTTGCTCTGTTATTGTGACGCAAAAGAGTGAGCATCTAATGATGATGAGCCAGCATCTAAGGACTGATTGGGCTCCTCATTTCCCCTGTAATGCCTTTGGGCGTCCTTTCTTATAGAAGAGGTCCTCCTCCTGAATGAGGCCACTTAAGGTTGACTCTGTTGGGCTAAGAAGGCTGGGAGGTGAGTTTTGAGCAGCTCATAGGCAGTTGCTATTGAAGGTCAGGGCTGTCTCATCTTGGCAAGGCATGTGTAAAGCTGTCTGAAGGCCACCAGAAGGGCCCAGTGTGTTGTGGACTTTCCATTTCCTACTGGTTACAAGAGATGGATACCCAGGGAAGATATGGATAGGACTCAACACCATGGCTGGTTGTTTCTCCGGGGTATCCCCAGTGCCATATCCATACATGAAACATCTGCAAAGTGATCTCTTTCTTGCTCTTTGTATTTTTTGCATGAACTCTAGTAATAGTTTTCCCATAGCTTCACCTGCCTAGTCCTTGTGTTGCCAATGGGCCAAAGTGCTGCAGAGTAATGCCAAGTATCTGGTAAAGCCATCGCTACCAAAGAACCCGAGATTAAAGCTGGAACTCCTCTCCCAGTGAAGCTGAAGACAAGGGTGGGTCTGCAGTGCTGCATTTCATTACTTACTGTGCTGACCTAGCTCAGATGAGAGTAAGGAGGAATGTTGTTTCTTTGGTTTTACTATCTTTTAGAAAAATTCACTCTTTTCCCTGTGCTGAGATATGCAGATGTACTGTGCACCTCTGCAGGCTATGTTGGAAGGAGTCACCGTGCTCTCTTTTAAATTGTTGGAAAGCCTGCCTGATAATTCAGTGGAGTCTGGAGCCTGCAGAATGTTACTGTGAGTGATATTTATCTGCATATCCTACAGCCCTGGAAGAACTGCTGAATACTGTGAAGCTCTTGGCTTTGGAAAGTCACTTTTCAGGCACATTTTTCCTTGTAACTGAATTTGAAGTCTTTTAGTGACTCTGTCTCCCTTTTCCCTTCCCCTTACCACTACCCCCCCAAAAAAGGGACAATTGTTCAGAGGAAGATAAACCAACTTCACATCACCTTCTTTCTGAAGAGAAATGGATGTGACGTACTGTGCACTGAAGAAAAATTGCAAATCAAGGCAAGGGAGAGTTACCTCCCTGTATCCTGCTTGAGGTGTAGATGGGACTAGTATCTCTTAGGAAGTTGTTCAACACATCATAAGACCCTGTATTCAGTTGCTTATGACTTGCCAGTCTCTGACTGTTCTCACTGTAATTTTTGTGAATCAGGCTGGATTTTTCTTGGGATGGTGTAATCTGAAATGGTTAACTCATTTCCAAGAACAAGATGAGGAGAAAGCCCTATTCTTTTCTTCTGTGTTTGAAAAAAGACAAAAAAGTAAGACCTCTCCCTTCCCTTCCCTCCCCTCTCCTCCCCTCCCCTCTCCTCTCCTCTCCCCTTCCCTTGCCTTTTTTTCTGAATGAGAGTCTGAGATGTTGCTGAGGAATCACACGGAGGTGGAGCTCACCTCATTTTTGATACTGGCTGCTTAATAGATATTCATTCCAGGTAATTTGTCTGAGCTGAGCTTCCTCCATCCTCTTTGGAGAAAGATGACGGTATTCAACCAGCCCATCTGAAAGTCGGTACATAACAGTAGTGAAAAGAATTGCATCCTGGGGGTTAATGACAGAGAGTTTAGAAAAAATGTTTAAAACAGACTCCGCATTTTCAGACAGATGAGTTCAACCCTCAGAGATTCAGGAAGAGCCTGCTGTTTTTCCTGTGAAAATTTGATTGTTTTCAGCTGTGTTATATGTTTTGGAGAAAAGGAAAACAAAAATATATCTCAGTTTGCTCCTGGTGGTGAGAGTCTGGTAAATGCTTTGATGAGTCCAATGAATATTGTGCATCATTGTGGTGCTTATCCTAAAAACAAGGGGATGTATTTCATCCGTGAACCTTCCTAATGACTCTCATGGCACCATGATGCTAGGGAGGTGGTGAAAAAGCCATCTGTCTCTCCTGCAGTCTTGGTGGCTTCAGTTCTGGTGGTGCCTAGGAGGCAGGGAGGAGGTGTGCAATCACACTTCAAATGCAGAAGGAATGCTGGGAGCTGAGTGTGGTGGAGAAGGCAGCAAAGGGAGCAGCTAGACACAAGAAGTGTGGCATGGGAAGACAAAGGGGGAAGTGAGGACTGGCAGGAGGCCTGGGACTTGAAATGCTACTGAAAGCCAGCAGGGAAGAGGAGGCTTATACCAGGAAAGGAACTGTAAGGATGGCAAAATAAAGTGAGACTGAGAGACGGGGAGCTCACACTTGAGAAGGGAAGGCGACTGAGACTATTGATAGGTCAGAGAACTTCAGGAGGGTAAGCAGAGGTTCAAAATTTAAGAAAGATGAAGTCCTAGAGGACAAGAAACTCAGCTGTGGAGACAGCAGAACAAGGACAGGCTGTGGGAGACAGGTAGAAAAACTTGGGCTTGGATGGGGACCAGAGCAGAATGATCTGGGATGTCTTGTGGAAAAAACTGGCTGTGTCACAATGACTATGTTCAGGGGAACCAGTCACCTGAATTTTGGCACTTACAGGACTTCTAGCTCCTGGCATGTAACATTCTTTGCGGGTATAATAGTGTATAGACTGAATGTATTTTTTCATCTGGATTTTTCTCTCTGCTCTATTTCTTGTGCTTAGTGTTTTTCTCTACTTTCATGTGCAAACTTTGGGCCCAAGAAGGTTTATGCCGAACTCTCAAACATACGCTGTTCAAGAGGTTTGAAATACCGGGTGAAGCATGTTCATCTTTCATGAACTGGAGCAAAGGTACATAAGAAAATGATTTCCAAAAAAATACTCTTGGAAGTCTGAGGAGGAGCCTATCATCTGTGACTAGGATGCAGTCATTCCTTTCTAGCTGACAGCCCTGTATTGGGTGGCAGTATTATATTTGGATCTTTGTCTAAATGATTATTAAGAAAGCAGCTAAAATCAAGGGAATTTCATCAGCAGAAGGCCTGTTCCTGATCTTCCAGATCGATGAGACCAAGAGCAGTCTGTTACAAGGTCCAAGGTACAGCTTGACTTTAGACATCTGCTTAAGTACTTTTGTACTTTCAGTTGATGGGAAAAAGTTACTGGGAATCCTGGGTGGGAATCTGTAATTCATGCCCTTGCAAGGGATCAGCAGAAATGGGCATTGTGCTTCTCCTGGCCTTAGACTCTATAACTTGATCGTGGTCTCTGTCTGGCTGTGCATTTCAAACCCCAGCCGATATTGCGTGTGCTTCTTGGATAATCTTGCCTTCTTACGCATTTGCTGTTCCTTGACCTGCTGGCAGAATTGCTTGCCCCCATTATTCATACTGACATGGTTTGTAATGCAGAGAGCCAGCCTGCGGCATCCAGCAAATTTCCCTAAGGCTGCAAGAGGGAAAAAAAAAAAAGGCAAACATTAGCACATGCACGCAAACATGCTTTTTGTGTGATTTCACATACTGTATGTACATGCATATATTTATGCATACCCATTTGCAAACACATTGCAGGGTTTTTTAAATACTTGTTTTGTGTGCTGCTGGATGAAAACCTGAGAATGGAAAATGTGTCAATAAACCTAAGAGAGCTTTTCAGGGCCTTTTATTTGAAGCTGCATCTTGCAGCTGCTTTCAGTGTTAGGATAGGATAGGAAGACGAAAAGGAAAGGAGGAAGGGAAGGAAAAAGGGGAAGCAAGAGGCAAGCGTGAAGGGAAGAAAAGGGAAGGAAAGGGGAAAAGGAACAGAGTGGAGAGAAAACAGCAGAAGGATTAGGAGTGAAATAGGAGAGAAAAAAGAGCGGCAGTGGGAGAAAGGAAAAGGAGAAGTGCAGATAGCAATGCTGCCAGAGTTTGTATACCTTAAAATCTGAAAAGTCCAAAAGTTCTTGACCTACATTCCCTGTTTCAGTAGTGTAGTCCAATAACACACCATGCTTGTTTAAAACATGGAAACTTGACTTCATTCTTATATTTTGGAGAGAGGTTTTGCAATGGTACTGAGGAGAGAAAGCGAAAAGATTTAGCTGTTCCCCTTTACTATCTCCCTCTCTGCCTCTGCCTTTTGGCATGCTTGAAATCAAACCCACTTGCTTCTGAAATATTATAACATTGATGTTTTGGTGGAACTAGGCTTGAATTAAAACTTATTAAAAAAAATCAACCTCAAATCCATTGGGACAGGATGCTAGTATTTATAATAAAGTGGGTTTATAGACTGAATGGTTTGACATCTTGTATACAGGCTGGTGGAAGCACATGCCACAGAGTGGTCTGCAAGAGGACAGCAATCACATGGTGTTCTGACTCATTCGGATGGATTTTGGTTTCTGTTTGCTTGGTTTTTTTCATTTCTTTCATTTAATTTTGAAGGGACAGAGTCAAGTACTCTGTTGCAGAGTCTGGTGCACTAATGGAATAAACAATATTGTGGACATGTTGGCAAACTCACAGTTTGACTTGGCTTCGCTGGTCTCTAAAGAGTTATATTATTGGTTATTTATGAGTATGCAGATGACCTTTGGGCGGTGGGGGAAATGTTTATGAATCTAAAAGGCTTCACAAATTTTAGCACAAAAGCTTGTTTTGTCCAAAGAAATGTGAACTGTAAGTGACTTCTTCATCATTCAGCCATGCTTATTCTCATATTTTAAAAGTATTTGGTCATCCATTTGAGCTGTAGATTCAGACCATGTAGTGCAGAGGAACAGTCACATGCCCTGAATAGCAAAAAGTGAAAATCCAAGTGGAAAGCATGTGAGTAACTCCAAGAGAGCAGCTGGTTTTGTTCAATGGGCTGGTGAAGGCTGAGTTATTCAAAGAAGTCAAAGGGAGTTAGGTGCTGCTGACCGATTATATTTGTGGACTTCCTAACCCCCAGGGGTATAGTTTTGAAATTTGTAGATTCAGTTGGGAAAAATTAAGATCAGTTTGTGAACAATTTGTAAGAGGAAGAAAAAGCCAAGCCAGTGGCTGAATTTCCAATCAGTCCTACTGATAATGAATAACTTCTGCAGTTCTGCGTTCTGAAACAAACTTTGGATAGTCCATTTTTTCACATTTTCAATCAGGAAATTGAAAATAAATGGGGAAAACCCCACCTAATTCTCTTCCTTTGGAAAGTCATCATGGTTACTCTTTTCTGTCCTTAATTTTGTCAGTGGTTTTTGTTTTCTGTTGCTAATGCCCCATGATTTGCCCCAGCATGATTTGAATTCTGTTCCAGGGTCAGTATTTGCAGCTAGAAAAAGGACATGCCAGAAGCAACTGGTGCATCTGAATGTACTGTCTTTGCCCATTGTAGATGAAGCCCAAAGTATGCCACACGGGGGATTTGTAATGTTTACTGTGTGGCTCCCCTCAGTGAAAGCCAAGAAATGCTGGCTATAGAACTTTCTTGCACCTGGCTTCAGCTCCCAGAATAAATCAGAGCAGCCTAAAGCTTATTATAAATTACTCCTGGTTACTGGTGACTCTTGGAGAGTCAGGCAAGGATCAAAGTGGAATAAAAAGAGTTTGGCCACAGTTGCTTTTCTTTTCTGTGGCTGATGCAAAGTTCTGGTATCACTGCAGCGGCTCTGTGCCTGGATGGTTTCTATTTTTTGGGAGGATCCTTGACCTATGGAGTAAGACAGGATTGTGTGTCTGCTTTGTGCTGTCTGGGTTTTGTTATAAAAATTGCCCCTAAATTTCTGAAGACAGACTGCAAATTTTAAGCAATGCTTAATCGTCTTTCAGGCACACGAATGTCCTGTTTGTGGCTTAGAGAGTTCAGTAGTGTTACTCACGGCAGAATATATTTTGTTCTCATTGTACCAGTGTAAGGCTGGACAATTTGTGGAGCTGTCTGGTAAGACAGTGCTAGGAGCAAGAGCAAAGTCCAGCCTGATTTCTCTCAGGGGTACAATTACAATGTTGGGAGGAAGTTAGTCATGCCCAAGTACTAAGAAGATGTATGCAGTGTACATAATCTTATGCATAATGTGTCTTGAAATAGTGGAAAGAGAGATAAATTCTGGGTGAACATGTTAACTTTGTTATTGTGATGTATGTCCATGAGTTTTCCTCTTCAAAACTTTGTCCCAAATGCTTGTCTCTTCCAGAGAGCTGTGGCAGTTTGATTAGAGCAACCTGTGGCCTGCTGTCAGAAAGATGCAAAAAAATTTATTGGGAAGGAAACTAGCAACAAGAGTTGTCAATTCTAGGGCAATCTTCCTGTATTTGATGTTTTTTCTACTCCAGAGACTAAGGTCCTGGGGTCACAGGATTTATATGAGATCTGTAAGTTTGAGTTTGGAAAAAACCCAACCAAACCGCGCCTTTATGCATGCAGAGTTTGATGGCATAAATCTTAAAACCTCAGAAAAACAGATGGCAAAGAAAGGAAGGTCTGTCTTCTGAGGTTTTAAATAATAAAGGACTAGTGATTATTTTAAGCTGGTTTCTCAATGTTTTGAACGTGTCTTGTGATATTTAGATGGGTGGAACTGGCGACACTGACCAGGCACCTATAAAATACCTAGTTTGCTCTCTAGGACACCCCCTGTTATAGGCAGTATAATAAAACCTGGGGTATAACCCTCACCTATGTTTCATAGCTAGATTAAAAAGTCTCTCAGAGGAGACCCTTTCCTGTTATGTTCAGTTATGCTTTCCACAAGGGAATCTTGCTGGAACACTATTCAAGCATCGGTGTGGCTTGTTTTCCCTCTCTTTGAACAAACCGCCCACCGACTTCAAGCTCTAAGAACCTGAGCAGGGAAAATCAAACACAGAGATGAAAGAGAGGGAAGAGCCAGTGTTTCTGCGTGCTTGCAGAAAAGGGTGGCTGGAGGGGAAAAACACCTTTTGCAGCTCTGCAGTCTTGGGGCTTGTCCCATGGGAGAAGAGGCAGCTTGCTGGATGGATGGCTTTGATCCATTCCGGACCACTGAGATATACTTGCTGGTGGGGAGGGGGAAGAGAAGCTGAAAAGGATGGGAGGGAAGGGAAAGCTGTGGCCGTTTCTCAAGTGGCCCTGGCTCCTCACAGCTTCTGCAGTTGGGCTGCCCCAGCCTTCCTCCACTGGCCTCCAGCTGGCAATGGGTGGGCTGTGCCTGCCATGGATCTGAAGTCCAGGGCAGGAGTGTGAATCAGAGCAAACTGTCCAATGATTCTTTATTTTATGCAGGTTTTGGCATTGCCTAGCACTGCCGTTATGTTGCATGCAAGACTCTGCGCCTCCTAGCCACTGTCCCCACCTCCCTGTGATGGGCAACTACGTCTCTGCTGGTGGCACTTGAGGGATGAGGAGCTGAAGGCTGCCCTGAGTAAGAGGACACAGATCCTGTGATTCTGTCCCTCTGGTGTGCAGCTGGCATGTGCTCCTGGAGCATCTCTTCTGCATTGCTGAAGTGAGTCTAGCCCCATTAATGACTAGATAGCAAACCACTCTGAGTTGGCAGCAGCACTTGGGAGCATGCACAGCTCATAGTACTGTCCTCTCCCTCTCCTAGCTGGGGTGGGAGCACCCATTTGTCCTGCCAAGTTTTCCTGCTGCTTGCTGCTGTCTGCATGGGTGTTCCTTACAAGGGAGGTCTTGTGCCACTTGGCTGTCTTGCTTCATGTTCTTGTCCCACATTGCTACAAGTAATTTAGAGGCTGTTCTCTGCCTCACTGATTTGCTGCCATGCATTACAGTGGCATCGGGTCTGAATTCAGCAAAATTAATTCCTCTTTTCTTCCCAGCAGATGCAGCTGAATAGTTTTCAAATATTGCACCCTGGACTGTAAGCTTGTAGCATGGTGGAAGTGGTTGTTGTCAAGACTTTTACTCTATCTCTCTGACTCTGTCAAAGCTTTTCTGCTGGTAGTTACTCAGGAGAGCCGCAAAGGAAACCATCCCTCACTTTCCTTTCAGCCCCTTTGTAATTCTTTGCATAATAAATGCATTAAATAGCTGGTGTCTGAGAAGCATGACATTTTAAATGCTTGACTTAGCTAAGCCTGCTTCATATGATGGCAAAGTCTTGCTGCACCATTAGAAGTGTTGTTCTAATACTGGGGTGATTCTGCCAGATGCCACACAAATGTCGGTGAGGTTACTTCCACTTGGTGCTGACCTGCTTGGTCATCCAGGCAAAGATCATCAAATGTTACAGTCTGAAATCAAAACCACTGGCATGCATGCAGAGCTTCCACAAACCAGGAGGCATTAGGACTTCAGCTTTGCAAAGACAGGTAGCTCTGTGAGTCTGCCCTTCCAGATCACCTTGTACACAGCACGAAAACCTGGGAGGGGAGAGGTTTCTTCCACAGCAGCTTGAACTTCATATACAGCAGCTGAGAAAGCGATCTGTCTTGTTTACAGGCGAGCAAGGGATTTGGGTATGTGTGTGTCTGACTGACTTCTGGCAAATGCATCTATTTGACTGCTTGGCGGTCCATCTTTGCGCAACATGCTTTTCAGGCACAATTCTGCTTTTTATTAGAGCAAACTGGCAGCAAAGGAAATGGGAATGGTGTGTTATGTGTTACTGGGGCAAGGGGAGGAAACTGGTGGTGGTGATTCCTTCTTTAATCAAAACCAGCCTCAGAACAGACAGAAAAGACCTTGATAAACCTTTCTTTCCTGCAGAGGACTCTATACAGTCCTCTTTTTTGGATCCAACCCCAGATTTTGTCGCAGTCAAGTTTTGGAGTCTGTTTTCCCCTCCATCCACCAACTAGCTAGCTTCATTCTCCACCATGAGGAGTAACACCAAGGAAAATTTTATCTAGCTCTACCTTTGCTATTTACACCTTAGGGCCCAGGGTTTGTTGTTTTAGTATTTCTCAGGGCAGTTTTCTGCTTGTGAAGTTTTGGAGAATTGCAAGTTGGGTATTTTCAGACAAATGCTTTGTGAGCTTCCTGAATGGATTCTCATCAGTTCCCTCAGTGCTTGGATGCTTATGGCCAGAAGTGATCACAAAAGTCATTTAGTCTGACACACTGCAGCACTGATCACAGAGCAAGGCACGTTCTTGTTGGGATCAGGCAGTCTCCTGTTGGTTCCTACATTTGTTCTGGCATCTGACAACTGGACCAGAAAAAAGGCCCATCACTGTTTGGAACCCTGGGGGAAGGATGCTGTGCTGTTGTTAGGTAAAGGGAGAAAGAGATGTGGCTGGCTAGGCTACTGCTGCAGAAGGGTTGAGATAAATCTGGGGATGGCAGGCACCCCTCTCCTAAAAGCCAGCATTCTTGACATCTTTTCATAACCCTCTCTTTTGCTAGGGCTGCATCTCCCTGTGTTTGAGGGTTAATTTCTGAACCTGCTCCCAAATCCTCTCCTTTTCCTTTCTCTTCACTTCCTAGGATTTTTTTTCTCCTCCCTGTTGGGAGCCCAGAACTTAGCAACTGGTGTCTCTTTGTGAGCTCAGGCGGACAGTAACCAGAACAAACAGGTGAGCCACTGAAAGGGGGATAGAGTTGTTTAGTCTTGGATGCTCTTAGTGGAGGCAAGCAGCAAGCAGAGAGTGTGCTCAGGGGTTGAGGGCGGGGAAATGCCTGTGTTAAGATCAAGCAGGTTGAGGGAATAGGTAGAACGAATTTTTTAAATTTTGATTTCTTTCCCCCACTAAGGAGGAAAATAAAAACCAAGTCTGACTTGTTGGTCACCTGTCCACCACTCCCTAGTGTTAACCCTGTGTCTGAAATGTGTTAGAGGGATTAGGACCTGGAAGGAGGGGAGGAATAGAGGGAAAATAAGGAAGTGGTTATTTTCCTGGGAAGGAGCTGAAGACAAAAAGGTCTCTGGGGAAAGCTATTAGTGGAGAGGGGAAAAGGGGGAGAAAATTGTCTCCTGTAGAGAATGGGAGGCAAGCTCCCATCCAGCTGCCATGAAGTTACCTGTCTTGCTTTTTTTCTAATTTATTTCAGTGGGAAATCAGGGTTAACAGCACACACAGGGACAGCATAAAAGGGGACAGGCCATTTGATGGAGTGGAGACACTCATCCAAACCTGACAGCTGCCTAAAAGGCACTGTAGGAAGCCTGTTCAGTAAAGACCAGTGGACAGTGCAAAATCAAGCAGGAAAGAGTGTGGCTGGAGCTTGGGAGGGAAAAACTGAAGAATGCTTGAGCTAATCCCAACTTCACCACTGGCTGCCTGTGGGTCATTGGGTAAGTCACCTGCGTGCCTATCCGGTCTGTACTCCCTTGCCTGTTCAAAGAGCAAATCTGGCTTTTAGTTTTGTTGGGTGACTGAGTGTAGCATGAATGCAAGTTTCTAGAGATGCTTGACCAGAAATCTCTGAGAGGAGAGGGAGAGGTTTAGCGTGGATTTCAAAGCAGAGTTTGTGGCCTGATATTCAGTGTCACTCAGAGGCTAATTAGTTATAATGGACAAAGAGTTCATGTTCACTGTGCTACAATTTCACCTACTTCTGCATCTGACCTCTGTCTACATGAAGAGATTAAATGTAAGTTCTGGCCCTTTCCTTAAATGAAGGTTTGCTTTGTGCCAAAGCAGAAGCTGTGAGAAGGAAGCATGAGGACATAGGGTACCCCAAAGTTGGCTGAAGCTGTGTACCCCTGGAGGCAGGGGAGCATCCTGGGACATAGTAACTCCACATGTGCTTTTTTTCTTATGCTCTTTTCTCCGTTTCTATTGGTGACCACCATGGAAACTGGATTTGCAGGTGGATGGACCTTTGCAGTGAGCCAGTGTGGCTGTCCTTGCACTATTTCATATTGGTGCAATTATAGAAGCCCCAAGCATCTTGGTCCCTGTATGCCCCAAATCCCTCAAAGTGAGTCTGTATCCAGTGACCTACAAAAGGGTTCAGTCAATCTTAGATCAAAGTGAAGGTTTTCGTAACAAAACCTGAAACTAGCTGTGTATTGCCCTAATCACAGCTTTTCCAAAACCCTGCCAGCCCTAGTGATGGGCTCAGACACACATTGTGCCCCACTGTCTTGGTTGCTGAGCTGAACTGACCACACATGTCCAGTTCGAAGATACTCTGCAGGCCCATCTTCTCTCTCCTGAGCTTGAACGGTCCATGCTGACCTTCTAAAGGGTGCTCTGTGTGTGGGGTTACCCAGCTGCAAAGGGACAGAGTGTGGAAGAGTATCGTTTTGGGAATTAAGTCCCATGACTGTAAAGGGTTTGCTGCCCCCCTATGGATTTGACTGGCACGGCTTGGGCCAGGGCACCAGGGTGGAGGAGGTGGCAGCTGGTGGAGCCAACTTCTCCATCCTGCCATGCCCTTCTCATTTAGGCTCTCCCTGTGCTCTTGTGCAGTTGACAGGTTGGGGTCTGGGCTCCCATTCAACTGATTGCATAAATGCAGCAGAACAAGGTTTCCCCAAAGGAGCTCCATCTGTGCAGGGCACTTGTTCCTCAGGACTCCCTTTGGTCATGCTGTGCTTTTCTAGAGTTTGTGCCAAACCCAATACCCACAGTTTAAAAATAACATTTGGGTGTGACAGCTCCATTATTTACTCAGGATCCGACATTGTCTGGTCGACAGAGGCAAACGGCTGGAAATCTGGTGAAAGACATTCCCTTCTCATCTACCACTGTGTTGTGTATTGCCTCCTGCTGCCTCAGTTTCCCTGCTGATGAATCAGGAATAATGAAAAACAGCTTATGATAACTTCCTCAAGGCTTTATTACTTTACGCATCTCAGTTAGGACTCTTCTCCGGAATCCACGAGCAATACAATGCCAAGGCAGACCAAACCATTGCACCTTTTAGTTGGTGTCCAAACTTTAAAAGAAGTTATTGACACAGAAATATGTGGTAAAGGACATCCTGGAAGATCTGTGACAGTGGCATTGATATGTTGCTGGCTTGCCCTTCACCCCCAGAAAAAAAAATCATTGCACACTCCATTTCTCTCAATTTTCAACACTGCTGGTTCTGTCTGTGCTTTCTGCTTCAAAGACAGCTCAATGCCAGGAAATTTTTCTTCTGACACTGTACATTAACAATATTTTAACTGTGCAAACAACTACAACATATGTGGAGAATCACCTTGTATAGTTAGTTGCTTTGTTGTTTGTTTGTTTATTTTAAGGAAGTCAGACATTAGATATTTTCTTAAGTGTCAAAGAATCCTCATTGAAATTATCCTTCCCATTTTGTAAAAATGTGGGCTAGGAGTCATGAAGGTTGTGCAGCCTCATCTGGGACTATACAAGAGTCAGGAGATATGAAAAAAGTGACACCAAAATGCTTTGACCTGTGACTGAAAGTGGAAGCAACATACTGTGATTGGCCACCATTCTGGCTTTAAAATAGCTGCCTCAAAAGCCTTCCTTTTCTCTCCACAATCCTATTAAGGGAACGGTCTAATATCATGGGCAAAGCCTGTCTGATAGACCCTTAAGTAATGTCAATGATACCAGAGTGAAGGTTCTGTATTTCTTTGCTTCTTTATGATATACAAAGAAGTGTCCTGTAAATTGGGTTTTTCAAAGCCTCTGGAGGAGATAATCTATTTGCTGTCTGCTTGAGCCACCAAGCACAACAGGGACTGAGTGCACAGATGATGTGCCTGGGCAGCCAAGCAATGCAGGTGTCAGGAATGTGAGCTTGCTGGAGGACTTCTTGGAGTTCTCTCATGGGTATAGGGAATTTCCTCCTTCTGTAAGCTGAAGGCATAAAACTATTGAGTTTTAATAAATGTCAAGTTTTCTGCCAGCTGTCCATTAAACCCTGGAATGCTGTGAATTTTTCTGAAGAAGGCTAGAGTCTTGGGTGGCGTGAACCCACATGTTTTCACTGATTGTTGCAGCTAAGCTTGATTTATGCCAGTTGGGAAGCCATCCTTAAACGCTTAAAGTAGCCTGCCTAGAATTCACTCCCAACTCCTCCCATCTTGTGATGACAGGTTTCCACTCATATTTCCGTTCTGCAGATGGCCAAAAATTTCTGGGCCAGACAAAACTGGAATTTCTAGGATAGCTCAGATCAGACCTTGACTTGGAGCCAACTTCTACAGATGTTTCAGGCTTCGGCCTGGGACATCCATAAACAGATCCACCTATGGAATCTGGAGGAAGCAGCAATGTTTGAAGTGGTTTGTCATCAGACATCTGATGGGCACCCAGTAAGAGAAAACACTGCTCTGACTTGTCCATTGACTTTATGGCTGGAGAGTTGGGCAAGTCCCTGACATGGGGCAACAGATTCTTGAGAGAGAAAATTTTTTTCTTTTAATTTTTTTCTGGATCGTCCTGACCCCCCTTTGGTTTTTTTTTTTTGTAACTGAGGCAGGGAAGGGAAAACAAAAAAAAGGCAAAAGAAATTCCAGAGTGAGCAGGAAACAGCAAGTAAAATTAGTCAAGAAGCTTTCAAACAAATGTGTGGCTTACACTTAGGAGAGCTTGGTTTTGTTTACTATTTGTTTTGAATTTCCACTTTTTGCCCTCAGATCAAGCCCAGGGAGAAAGGGGAGCCAGAAGGAGGCCTTGGATGTCTGCACAGCTCTTATACCCTGTGAAAGGTACCCTAATGAAAGGTTAAGGCAGTAAGATCAATGATACCTAATGAAAGGCATGCACAGCACTTTCGATGGCTTTTTGCTGTGGACTCCTCATTTCCAGCGAGTTTAATCTTCCTTGTAATGGCCAGGAAAGGTGGTTGTGAGGGGAAGGCTAATATCTGTTAATGTCTTCAGTGCTGTGTTTACCCCATGATGGTTGTCACCTGCACCACAGGAGAATCTGTATGCTGAAACCAGGTGGTCTGTATCTATCGGTACATCATATGAGAAGATTCCTTCTTGTCTGGAAGGCATGATAGAAGCAGAAGACACACAGCAAAAGTGCAAGATCTCTCTCACTTCTGTTTAGCAAAATCCAGCCTGGGTGATTTCTTAGAAATGAATTATAACCTTTTAACATGCTAATGATCCCATTGGATCTGGCTGCATATGTAAAAATAAGCATAAGCTTACACTTGCTGTGTAGGAGAACCCCCTGCCAGTGCTTTGCAAGGTAGAGTGACGAATTTGGATGTCTAAAGGCATAAGTCTACTGTGAGAAGTCTTAGAAATAAGCTGCCTGAGTGGGTAAAATTTCTTAATGACTACCACAACAGAGAATTTTTACATCCTTTTTGTTTACAGACTTCTTGGTTTCTGGTCTTGATGACTGCTGAAATGAGATTCCTCATGTAGATCACTCCCTGGTTTGAAGCCATGTGGTTGTTCCAATATTCTCTGTCCTGTAAACATATCCTAGAACATGGCACACCACTTTATCTGTCTCTTGTTAAGTAGAGAATGTGATTGTTATTATGCATGGAATTGTTAAACCAATCTGCTGTCTCCAGACTTCACCAAGGATCAGACAATTTCACCAAGATGCCATCCGCTTCTTGACAGCTGACACAGAGAACACTAAGAAACTTTAAAAAAAAATAAAATTAAATACTCTGTACACAAGCAGAAGTGCCAAAATGCAGGTGGAGTGCATGTCAGGGAATTATTTACAGTGGCTGAAGTTTGAAATCTGTTGAGGCTGAAGTTAAAATATTAGCTGGGATCTCAGCCCAAGCCTGATCACAAACGGAACGCATCAAAAAGTGCTCAGGAAATGAGCAGAGGCCCTGCTGAGCAGAGCCAGCTCTTCTGTGGCTGCTCCTTCCCGCTCAGAGATCCAGCAGAGAAAGAAAAGCCCTGGTAAGAGAATGAGAGCAGCTGAAGGGAACAAGTGTCATTGCAGTGCAATGTCCTCTGGAGTGCACTGCTTCGTTAAGTGCACTGCTTCATTAAGTGCACTCCAGGCAGTGATGTCCTGGGAAACTGAGGGCCCTCATAGCAGAGACAGGGAGGAAATTTCCAGCAGACCTAATGCCTGTCTTGCAGTTATTGTGGGTAGTAATAGGCATAGTGTGCATTAAAACATAAAACTAATATTGCAGCTGGTGTAAATTGGTCTTTCTCCACTGACTGTGATAGTTTCATGGTGAGAGAGACTGGATGAAGACCTGGGCTGTTTGCAGGACCCTGTAGAACACCATAGACCAGGTGGGACCACCTGAGCACAGACAATGCAGGAACCTGACTGAGAAGAGTGTGTCTTCTTGGTGGCAGTGCCTTTGGCACAGTGGATGGTGAGTGACGAGTAGTAGTTTTACAAAGATGGGAATAGGTGTGTATCAGTGATGTAGCTCACATGGGGGTCATCAACAAACCCAGGCAGGAGATTCTGTAACCGCTGCTTGTGTCAGAGCATGAAGCAAAGGGTGTATGAATGGAAAAGAGAGTTCACTTTTTAGGACGCCTGCCTGTTGTTAAATTTCCACAGGCACACACACAGATTTCTTGGTCCTCTCAAGATAGGTTTCCCTTTCCATTTCTCAGCTCTTTGTTGTGTATCCCAAGACAGGCAACAGCTACTCTGTGTGTTTTTTTGCTGCTGCTGCCTGGGCTTCTGGTGTCATCCTTCTCACAGATGTATGCACCTGTCCTTGAGAGAAGGGCGGAGATTGATACAGACCATGGACCAGCATGTGTTCCTCACAATGGAATGAAGAGTGGGACACATCTGTAGTTTGTGATCACAGCACATCTACAATCAGACCTTTCCCTCTGAAGTGCTAGGCAGGACTTGTGTAAAGTGCCTGTCATGCACAACTGCTTGAGTTGACCTCCTCCTGGGCTTGGGTATTTTCTTCAGGACTAGTAACAACCAAATGAGGGATTCTCTCAATTTTCTAGTCTGCTCTGTTACACAACACTCCTATGCCTTTAACTGTCCTGGATAAAAAGCAGGTGATCGATTCACCTCACATACTTAATGATGAGCATACATAATGATGTATTTCAATCTGCTACTGTCCTAGATCAAAGCTGAATGAATACAGGTAGCAAAATCTCTGAACTCTATCAGAGCTCCTCTGATCCATCCAGTGGCTATTCTTCTGTTGTCTTCACCTGGAGGTGGAAAATACTCTCTGTGTAGGAGAATCCCAGCCAGAGTTTCCTCCCATTCACGTGCATGGTGCCCTCCCAGGAATGCTAAAAGGGAGGCCGTGGAGTGCAATCCTGTGTGATCTGGTGTGGAGCACCGCAAGCTAAATGAAGCATTTCTCCTCCCCAGGGAACACTCATATGCTCTGAATAGCAGCAGCAGCAGTGTGAGGATAACCCCAGCGTGGGCAGGGGGCTGACTCATCTGCCCAGAAGATCAACACTGTTTATTAATCACTGCTCCTTTGAAGTGAAAAGATGGAGAAACCCTCTCATGGCCAACGTTGTGATTAACCATCTAATTGTTCTTCTGGTATGTTTGCTTAAGGGGTTTCCTTTGCTCTGTGTACGCTAAGAAAGAGTTTCTCATCCTACCGTTGTTGCACCCAGATGATAGTCATTAGCAATGTACCAGACATACCCATTGTATAGGCCTTGTCCTGACAATTTTTTTTTTTAAACTCCCTGGGTCCATCTTCAGTGTTGGCAGAAGAATGACAGCTGTTCAGAGTGAAGTCCTCTGCTTGTTTCCAAAACATGTAGGAAGTCAGTTTATGGAATGGAACCAATTCCTTGTCCTTTTCAACTGACCCTCCAGTCATCTTTTTCATTATGGGTGACGGTGCCACAAGTGATGGAGAATGTCTCAGTATCCTTCTCTGGGAGATGACCCATCAGACTGGGCTTCAAGTGCTTGCTGAATTGCAGAATCACAGCCTGTCCCACCAGCTCTGAGTGTGCACATCCCAGATATGGCTGGTTTAGAAGACAGGATTTTGGAGGGAGCTAGCACTCCTAGCTCTAACTGTGGGAATATCTTCTCTTCTGTGCACATGGGTTTACAAATGGGCTTAAACTTTGTTGATGCTCCATGCCTCCTTGCTTGTCTTTGATTGAAATATTAGACCCGACTTAAGTCTTGGGATCTGGCAGAGGATGCATGGATAAGCTTTAGTTTGATCTGCAGTAAAAGTAAGTAACAAGAATGAAGATCACTTCATCTTTGCCTGCTTTGATGTTTATGTATCTGTGACTATGGGAAAGCGGGAGAAGTGCATCTTGGTGAGCAAAATATGAAAGAAAATTGTATCAGTGAAGGACAATTAGTTCTGGAAATTTTTGTCTAATAATTCATTCCAGCTAAATGTTCCATTTAGGGTACAGATTTCAGTAAAATACATTTCAGTATAATTTCAATCTATTTCTGACTATATCCAACAAACAAAAAAGAAGTTATGAAATGACATGTAGCTTCAAGCCAGGGAAGACTTGCTCAGTCTCACTGACATTGCTTTTTCCTTCCATGCCACAGTGCATGTGGTGAGCTTTGCAAAAGCACACATTTCCTTGACTCTGCTCCCATGGAAGTCCATGCAAGTGTTAGTGTGTTTGGCACCAGACCCCAGAACACCGTAGATGTTCACCGTGAAATAGTTCCATTCAAGAAAGGTGTTTTCATGCAGTGGGCACCAGTGTTGTAGCTCAAGTGCAGCAAGAGGTGTGCGCTGTTTGGTTCTGCGAGGCTGTGGGCTGCAGCTAGAGGGGGTGAGCAGGCAGAACATGGTTCCAGCTAAAATTTCATGTTCAAAACTTTTCATGTTGCCTCTCTCTTTTCTCTTTCCCCTGATGCTGGTGGCACCTGTCTTAATTGCAGGCATACCTGCCTCCAGAAGACTTCTATACACACAGGTTTATGTTTTTGTGTGTGTGTGTCTGTGCAGGCACAGCATATTTGATGATGATCACTAGTTAGTCTGATTTGTGGTGAGGCATAACATGAGGTCTCAAGTGGTGGCTGGGGCTAGAGTGCATGAAGTGTTGTGCACATGTCATGAGTAAATGGCCCTTTCTCCAGAGATCCTGCAGTCCAAGTATATGATTAGGAACAACAGATGGATACCACAAACAGACAGGCGGTGTGGGTGGGGGAGTAGCACAAAATAACCCCGAGATAATTAAGATGAATGATTAATGACTTGAATGGGTAAGAAGGGGCCAAAACACACGGAATATTTTCCGGTGATGTTTCACAGAAACCTCAGCAGAGGTGGACAATAAATATATTGTATTTTGGACTTGCTCATCATTCACACTGCTAAATTTGTTCCCAGTCCCTGTCTGTAGCAGTTCAGCTGCAACATTATGCTGTAGCTACACTGTAAGAATGGTGTAACTACAGTGTATTCTGTATGGAATGCAAACCCAGCCACACTGAAACACTAGTACTTACAGGAATTTTGATCTCGTAGGATTTGATCCAACACCCACTGACGTCAGCTAGCTCTTGACCCTTATGGGATTTGGGACAGTCCCAGAATATTCAAGTGGGCTACAAACTGGGCAAAACAATTTAGATATGTATTTAAAATTATAAGAAGAAATGCTTTGTATGAAATGCATTTATTATATTTGTTTGCATGTACACATTTTTGCTGTATGAAGTCAGACTGGGTTTATGTCTGCTGCATCTATCTTAACATGTGGTAACTGATCAGTGACATGATTAAAATACACTGTAAATACACAGCATGTTTAGCACTAGCATGGTTTTGAAGTGACTTTTTACCCCAGTCTTTTTGATTTTGTTGTTGCTCTTTTTTTTTTCCCTTGAGAGGTTGTCCATTGGTTTCATAAGTCAGTTCAGTTTGTCTCATGAAGCTCCTTCCATTATTTTTGTGGTAGCTGGGTGGCCGGTTAGTCCTAGACTTCACACAGCTTTGTCTCCACTTGGACGGGCTGGATGTTGGTAGAAGAGGATCGCAAATGTCAGCCCCCCCTTGGTGTGGATAAACACAAAATGTCAGTACTGCTGGGCTGGCAGGTTCCACCACCATGATGTTCACTCAGAAGTAAAGGCAGTGAGGAGGAAGGATGCAGAAGGAAGGATGCCAATGAAAGATTTCCTGCTTTGTCGTGCACAATTTGGTTGTGGGTCTGGTCTGCATAAAAGCTTGTGCAGACAGGTGGCCAGGTGGGATTTCAGACCATATGACTCCACTCTGGAGAGGGTTGCATATGCACAATTTTGGACTGCTCTCATGAGTGAGCTCAAATGATTAATGAAGTCATTTCCAGTAAGTCTCTACCTCTAAGGCCAGGGTTGCTCAGACAACCACTCTGGGTGGATCAACTGTGGGAACTGAACCTGGAGCCTCTGGATCTGAAAGGCCAAGCCTCTATTGTTAAAGCTAGAAGCTGAAATCCTTTCCTATAACAGTAGCAGACGCCTCATTTGTGAATTCCTCTGACATTCAGAAGGAGGAAAGCTCCACCTGGGCAGCATGAGTACACCACAGAGGTCACAGGGACTGGGTCCAGCCTGATGTCCACAGATGCTGCAGCTGTGCTCACCCTTTGGATAGCCAGTTGTATCTGAGGTGAAAGCTTTGTGTGTGAAATGAGCATGTTTTCACAAGGAGCTTCTATGGACTTGCAGTTTCCTCAGTGCCTAGGTGTTTGTTGTGCTTATTATCATGGCTTATATTTTCCCATGTCTGGGAGTCAATGGAGATGGATTCATGCGCACGTGATGTACCAAATGGAAACATTTGCAGCTGGTGTCACATACATGCAAAAAAATCCTGCGTTCCTTTTCAAGCAGAGCTTTTCAGACAGCCAGACTCGGCATGAGGATTTAGAGAAGGATGCTGACTCTGATGCCAAACTTGTGGTTTCCTCTAACTCATTTTGCAGGGCCTCTTTTTGCTGGCTAGAAAGTCTTCAGTTGAAATGTAATTACCCAGATGTAGAGAAGAGATCAACCAAAGCCCAGCCATACCAGAAAAGCGGAAATTTCCTCAAATTGCCCCTTCACCATCAACAGTGGCACATTTTCTAAACTTTCCAGAAAAATGGAGAAAGTTTTGGTCCGGATACGTGTGTAAATGCATAGCTGCTCACAGCTATTGACTTCAACAGAGCTTTGCCATAAATCTTAGGAAGGGTAGGTAGATACAGGGTCAGTGTAATCTCAGCAGCAGTGCAAATTAGTAGTTTCATTACAGTTGATGAAGAGATATCAGTGGAGAATCTGACCTTTTGTGTGCACCTAATTGATGGCAACATTGTAGTGAAATTCCTCTTAAAAACTGCCTTGTTTACTCTTACATTTATTCTGATCTGCCATGTGGGTGTGTTGGTTCTTTTGTTCTGTTTTTTTGTTGTTGTTGTCTGGTGGGTTTTTTTGTTTTGGGTTTGGTTTGGTTTTTGTGGGGATTTTTTTGTTTGCTTGTTTCTTTTAATGCATTGAGAGGCTGGTCTCTTTTCAGATGTTTTCAGCATTTCTGGTTTGCTCTTTCACCCTTTCCATTCATTCAGTTCTTCACCTGTGTTGGATCTTCTTAATTTTTTTCCTCTGCTTCTCAACTACCTCTTTATTTTTCCACTGCATTCAGAAGTGCAAGATGCTGGGATTAACTGAAGTGAAATAATTCTCTAGGATGGATTGACACATGAATCTTTGTACTGTAGAGTTTCTCTTAATCACATTGTTTTCCTCCTCTGACTTCTTTCTGGGTCTTCACTCAACAATACACACCGTTTACCTCTCCACCAGGACTAAGTGCCCATCCACGGTGAATCAGGTCTCTGTTTGGAAGAGGCTGTTGACAGTGTTGGGCAGTGCCAGAAATCTAGAGTTGGTGTATCACTTTCTCCTTTTTTGTCTGGAGAAGCTAAAAAATAAGTACTGGGTGTGATAACAGTATTGAATGCTAAATAGGAGTCAGGAAGATCATGGAGCTGAAAACAGTAATTTTCCTTCATCCCTGTAAACAAGAAAATTAATCCAGCTCTAAACTGCTTGATGATGGGTCTGAGCTGGTGATCATGCTGGATGAGGGTGCTATGTTCTCTGGTCCACAGACAGCAGCTGTTAGTGGAAGCAGAGCCGGTGACACCTGCCCTCATTCATTCACAGGGTCCACTCTGAAGGCCATGTAGAGACACGGTGTGCCATGATTTATGCCATGCCTTATGCCAGACTCTTACCTGTTTGCTCAGGGAAGAGGTGTCCCTATCAAAGAGGGTAGTGCCACCTCCCTGTACCCTCCACTCCCTTGCCCCTGTCCAAAGGACCCATGGAGCATCTCATGAACCAGAGATATTTCCATATAAGAAAGGACTGATAGTTCCCATATACCATTGAAGCAATCTTCAGCTTTTCTTGTCCCTTTGTGGCAGTAGGAGGTGGGAAAAGTTTCAATGCATGGGAGCCAACAAGCAGGTTAGTGAGTGGTGTAATGTTTGGGGAGGGGGCTGTGTGGGACCTGCTCTTGTGAACAAGGAGACCATTCTACTTTAGGTGGTTAGACAGCATTGTCACAGGCTGTCTGCTGGGTCTTTGAAAAGGGTCAGCAGCCTTACTACTGAGGGACTACCTCTGCTCCTAGGTGAGCTTATTAAGTGGTGGAATTGACCCAGTCAAATGTCTTTTACCACTGACTAACAAGGGCTCATTGAGGGTTTGTGGCTAAGGGAGTAGTAGATAGGGAAGAGGATGGTGTGGCTGGACCTTTCTTTTCAATAAAGGAAGATGACTATTATAGTCAAAGTTATTGGGACAGTTCAAAGGAAGGCGATGTGGACAGATGTTATCCTAATGAGGGTTTCTGGCAGAGACCATATAGACCTGGAACATCTGGAGTGTGAGGGAGAGATGATTTGTAGACTGGATCTGCAGCTAAGACTTCTTGTCTTTAGCTGATGTGTTAGAGAGGCAAGGAGGCTATAAGTGTGACAAAGTTCTCCAGACAAGCAGGAGACTACAAAAGGTAGGTGTCCACCTAGGGTGAGTGGCCTGTACTTTCATGATTATGGGGACAGAATGGGGGAAGCAAATTACTAGCGGAGAAGACCTAAAAATAAAGGTTGGTTTTGCTGAAGAGTTGAAAGAAACAAAAACAAGAGAGATATCAGTGAAGAAAGGCCTCCATAAGAAGAGAAATGTAGCCCACAGTGATAGCTGAAGAATGATGTTAAAGAAAAAATAGGACACTATGTTGAAGACAGAACAGAATATCTGCAGCATCAGGAAATAAAATCAGAAAAATAAGAATATGCTAATGGACAAATATCAGTGGATAGATGTGAGAAAGAAACAACTGATGCTTATTTGCATGGGTGATATGTTAGTAGTGAGATACTGCCTGGTCTGTTTGAAGTATGAAGTTGGATCAATAAGAGACAGCTGAAATGTATCTATGTAAATTGTTGTGAGTCTGGGTAAAAAATGTAGGAGCTTGAATTAATCATACTAGGTGCAAAAGTGAGCATCTTGGGGTAAAAGAAAGGATGGTGAAACGTAAATATTGTTGAACGTAATCATTTGCTCAGGAAAGGCAGAGATGGAATATAATTCTGTCTGCGTATGTAGAAATCTTTCTGTATATCTCTGAAGAAACTGGTATGGGTAGCATGGATGCAAACTGGATGTGTGGCAGTCAAAATAATTTTGGCTATGAGTTTTTAGCACTGAGAGTCTTCCATAGCCCCAGACTCAATCAATGTGTTCTGGTGGCTTTAATTTCACAGGTATATGTAAAAAAAATAGGAGAAATTGTTAGCAGTAATGGCTGATGAATTATTTTTTCAGATTGTTCTTTCTCCTTCAGTCAGGTTAGGTACTGCTTCTTTTTGAAACAGAGACTAGAAAGCTTTAGAATGGCTAGCCACTCTGAGCTGATTAATTTTATAACTAAATGAAAGACTAAATAAAACTATCCTTGCAGCTCAGTTTATTGATTTTAAAAGGATGAACTTCTTGGAGAGGTTAGTATGCTCAGATGGGTTAAGGGGATCAGCCATTTGGATGTGGAGGAGTTCTGCAAGTACATGGTTCTGCAGCTATTGGGAATTTGTATGTCAGGTAAGGGCAGAGGGCCAAGGAGGGGTTTCTGTGGTTAAATTAACAGCCAAGAAAAAAATATGTGCTGGTTAGCTATGAAGAATATTTGCCCAAGACAAAGGGATATGCATGATTTTCCTAAACAGTCAAGAAATCAAATTCTGGGATTGTTTGTTGACATCAAAACCAGTTTTTCATTTGTTCTTTAAAGCAAATAAAATGTAGGGAGGATTATATGGTAGTTGGTTCATACAATAGACTTCATACAAAAGACTGAATTCAATGACCCAAGACCAATTTGTCTGTCTGTGGTCTTAAGATGAAGAGATGTTTGCAAATATGCAAGTTGTATGGTTCAGGATGGAGACAATGTTTAGACTATTGTGTACCAGGGGGGAGATGAAAGCAGATATGCATAAATAAAATCTGTTGGGGGGTCGCAGCTGAGCATTGCCTTCTGCAATCATTCCCTAGCCGCAGGCAGAGAGGCAGCTCTGAAGTCTCCCTGGCTAGCACCCATTTTATTAATATATGGGGCCCTCAGCTCTCCTCTATCTGCACAGAAAATTTGTTCTCAATGCCCTTTTTGTATGTGTTTTCTGTGTGACTCAGCACACCACATCTGAAACATCTGCAAGTGCCCTAGACACTCTGTGGCTGTTTGAAGTCAGGCAGTCTCTCAACAGATTATACAAAGATGTAGGCACTTCTTACAGAGAGCAGTTTGTTCCCACTCTGCTCACCATAGTGGGACTTTCCCTTCAGTAAGAGGACTAGGATGGTAGTCTACACAGGCGTCCTGTGAGGAACAGGTGGTGAATTGTCTTCCATGAATCACTGCAAAGTAGCAGTTGTGTCATCTTCTGGATTTTATTGAGGAAGGCCTTTAATGTGACATGATGCACAATGTAAGATGGCAGAGTACTAAAGGGAACTGTTAGCCAGTCACTGTTTTGTCTTGTGGTCATGCTGTTGTCATTGTTTATTCACATATCAACTTATTTTGGGTGAAGAAAGATCTAACTCATGTGAGTGCAGAATGTGCCAAGAGAGGAGCAGAAGTTTGCTGTGCATTTGTGCTGTGTTTGCATTTTAACTTCTTCCACTAATCTTTCTTAAGGGGTTTCTATTCTTTTCTTCCTCAAGGAACTGCTTTAATAAAATACATGACCCAGAGTCAGTCCTACATAGTGACTCTGGCTGCTCTCTGTTAAGATCTTCATTTCTCATGAATTGTTACCAGAAGAGTGTGACAAATACATCTGTCACAGAGGACTGGTCTGCTTTCGACAGCTGTTGCTGGTGGCTGCCATGGCTTGGGTCAAGTACCTGTTCCTCTGACTTGTACATCTCTGTCTATTGTGTAGGTGTTTTTTGCATGCTTAAATGATAATCAAACTGGTCTTTGGCATGTTGTAAAGAATTATGAGACTAGGGAGGCATTTCTTGGAAGAATCTTCTTTGTGGAGTTTTCCTGAGCTCAGGTTCATAGTATCACATATCTTGTGATTGTCTTGTAGCATTATTATGTAGCTACAATGACTCAGCAGGATAGATCTTGATGCAAGTGCTTGGCATTTCATGGTCCAGCTTCTTTTCTCCTGGAAAGCATTTAGGAGGTGAATAGAGAATGTGTGCCAAGTGTCCAACTGTATCCAAGTCAATCACTGATGAGGAGAATGGCTGGTGTGAAACTTTCCTACAGTACCTAAAACTCTTGTAGATTTCTGGTTTAACTTTGAGTGGGGAGGGTGTTTAAGCATGTGCATTGACCTCCAAGCAAGTAGGATCTACTGGCTTTAAATATGAACAAAGTTCCCCTGTATGGTTATTTATGTACAAATAACTGAGTAGGTTCAATAGAGAACATGCCACTTCACAAGCACGTTCAGTTAGCAGCTGTGACTGTCGTGTATCCTAGAAGTAGGTCATGAATACATCCACTGACTTTAAGTCTCACAGGAACTTAGATTTTTGTGCTGCTAGTCTAGGTGAGGTAATGTGGCCTATTTGTGTCAGCCCGTGCTCATTTTCAACTTGTATCATAATGCTGAAGTCCAGGTGTCCTGACTGGAATTCAAAGCTTGGTGTTCCTAAACAGGTCAGTAGTACAGAAGCATGCTTCACATCCCTGTCTTGTGCAAAGAGAAGACTGTTGCCAGAAGTAGATTGTTTCAAGCATTCTCTTGAGTCACTACAGGTTGCTTTTTCTGCAGCTTTTTTCCTTGCTTTTCTTCTTTGGCTTTGAATATCATAATTTGCAATTTTGCTGGCCTCCACCTTAGTGCTTCACAGATTGTCATATTAATGATTGGCCTTGTAAAAATAAAAAAGAAAAGGCCCTTAGTGTATCTTTTTCTTTTTGATTGAGTTCCAGCTGAAATTTGAACTGAAAGAAAATATGGGTATATGTGCTTATGCAAAAAGATGGAAAAAAATAGCATTATTGATAAATTTGCTAACCATTATCCTCATGTTAAGGTTGCATTAGTAATTCTTTGTGTCTGTAAATCAATGAGAAGTTTGGATATATATTTCCAGTACAAACCTGTATTCTCCTGCCAAAACACTGAAATGTGTTCCTGCTAGTTACATGGAACATGCAGTATTTCTTTCTGTGTCTTTGAGCTTTATGCTATCATTCATTGTCATGATATGGTATCCTATTAAATTCCAAATAATTTGACAGACTGGTAGTCACTGGTGTTTTCTCACTCTTGGATTACAGTAGTGTTGCTGTGAGAAGGTGCTATGTCTAGTAAAAGTCATCTACTTCCTCCTTTTAGTCTGTCTATAGATGCAATAAGAGATGTTTTATGTTCCTGCTTAATAAAGCCATTCTGTTGTGGTGGTGTGGAGGACACCACTGAAAGGGTTAAGTGGCTTTGAGCACTTACTGAGATCCCAATTCTAGGTTGTTCTAAGTGACGAATTCTGGGTCACTAACAATGGGAATTGTTCTGAGTAATCTGATAATGTTCTCTTCGGTTGTGTTGCTTTGTTTCAGGGTGTTGTCACTTCATATCTGTCTGGAAGTGAGGTAGTGGAAGGAGTTCTAGAATAATTCAAAACTTTTCCTTTGCTCGTTATCCGAAATCTTTGGCCTGTGTGGTTATGTGCTGGGATGCCCAGCCCTCCTGAAATGCAATGAGAATTTATTCTCCTCTCTCCCCTCAAAGAACTCGAGCATCTAAGTCTGAGAGTTAGGTTTTTATTGAACTTTCTTTTCATTTGCATACACCTGGCCTGTCAGAGTAGGCTGAGAATGACAATGCTCTTAGTGCCAGAGAAACATCATCTCTGGGAAGGAGCATAAAACATGTGGTGAGTGCCACAAACATCTAGTAGATCAGATGATTTGTACGGCATTCCCTTAGGGAATACTTCTCATAACTTGACTCTAAAGAATATGTCTTTGTTACTTGGAGCCATCTGATATCATCTCTGATGGGATGACTGTTTTAAACTTTAAAAGCTCTCATATTCCACCTGTATGGGAGGGGTGAGGGTTTGCTAACCCTTTTGGCTTTGTGCAGCACTTAAGAACAGTCAAAATGTTTCCTCTGTAACCTCTCTCTGAAACTACTGGCTCCACCAGATGCACCTCAAGTCTTTTATTTATTTTTAGTTCATGTGCCCCTGAGGCCTGGTGGTTTCACAATGGTCAAAGGTTTTGGAGTTCAAAAGGCAGACCTGTGTCTAGGAAAAGAACTTGTCAGCTGGGGACCAGATTTTTCCCCTTACCTTAGGTGAGTTTTGCACAGTAGTCACTCCCTGTCCATTTACACCAGAGGGTTGGATCTGGGGCAAGTTATTAGCTTTTGCACTCAAATTGCTGAGAGGTTTTGCAGACCTTCATGAAGTGTTCTCATGATACATAACTGGTTTTTGCTGTTCTTGGTGTGCAACTAAGACAGTTTAAGTTTTGCTAGGAAGGGGAAATATAGGAGAAACCATCTGATTTACAGGTGGTCTTGGCTCTTCTGGACATGCAGTTTGAGTGCACTGGAGTTATTGCATCTGAATGCTTTATTACTTGTCAGCTGAGCAAAAATAACTGAATCCCAGTGGTGTCTATAGGCATTAGCTCAGGTCTTGCCAAAGCTCCTTTCTTGCAGTTCCCTTTAGGTGTGCGTAAAAAGCTCTAAATCTTTACTGGTCTACCCGCCCTTCCCCCTGCTGCCTTATGGGGCTTAGAACCAAATTCTGCCCTTGATGCTACATGTGAGCTTGCTTCAAGCCTGCGTTTCATTTAGCTTTGCTAACTGAAAGCTTGGCAGTCTACAACCTGCCAAGAGACACTATGAACTGTCCTCAAAATTTTGACTGTGTTTTTTTCCTTGCTCAGGAAAGCATACAATATGGAAAGACAAGGGGAAGTCATGGATCTCATAAAATATATCTCCCCTTTGGCTTGGATTATAATAACAACATGTCTGAGTCACCACATGGTACACTGATATGAAGCAACTGCCTGCAGAAAAACCAAAGCCATGCATTTTTCTGAAAAACAAGGGGGAAAGAAGAAGAAAAAAAACATTTATTTTCATTCTTTTGGCTAGCCTAATTTTCTTCTATTTCTCATTAACCTTTAGAAAATAAAGCTAGCTTTCCTGAGGGAAAATAGCACTTCTTTGCCTCACCCCACTAGAGCTGCCCTTCAGCAGCCAAATTTTGCTAAAGGCATGCAGTGGTTTCTAGGCCCCCTGAGTTAAATCTTGCTTCTGGTCTGCAGGGGTCCTGCCTTTATACCCCACAAAAGCGATTGCTGAGACTATGGAAAATTGACCATCACTTGAGCCGGATGCAAAGTCCCCTGAAGGACAATGTAACTACTAGGAGTGCTGGTGAATTTCTTGTTCATGTTGATTGCTGTTCAGATCCCCAAACCACAAAGAGATACCGTATCTCTTTCAAGTTCGAAGCATGGAGTTACTCTCTAACCTCAACCTTTAAAGTCTCTTATCTAGGCTGGCTGCCCTCCAAGAAGGGGATGAGCATCCCCAGAGATTAGTTTGCCCCAACTTACATGAAGCATCCAAGCTACTTTCCCGACTAGCTGATTAGCATAGATGTATATTTATGTCAGTTAGAGAGAGAAGTGATGAATGCCATAGAAATTTGGTGGCTTCTGTAAGTGGCTTCTCTTGTGTCTCAGTGATCACAGGTCTCCTTATCTTGTATCTTCACGGAAGAAGATGGATTTTGAAACTGTGGTTTCTTTATCTCCAGGTAACCACATATATGTGTAACAGTGGCTCAATTTTCATCCTGAGTTATGCAAAGAAATCATAGAATAGAATCATTTAGGTTAGAAAAGACCCATAAGGTCCTTGAGTCCAACCATTAACGTAACCCTGCCAAGTCTGTCAGTAAAACCATATCCCTTAGTGCCACATCTACGTGGCTTTTAAATACTTCCAAGGATGCTGTCTCCCCCACTTCCCTGCGTGGGCTGTGTTTGACAACCCTTTGGATGAAGAAATTGTCCCTAATGTCAAATTTAAACCTCTCCTGGTGCAACCCGAGGCTGTATCTTCTCATCCTATTATTTGTTACAGGGGAGAAGAGATTGATATCCATCTGTAAGCTTTAAAGGAGGCCATTAGAACTGTGCAATATTACTGAGTTTGCTTACAGAAGTGTGGACAAGTCTGTATTTTGTGCTTGAGAGTACATAGAGACTTTCTCTTCCCCTCAGAACAACACAGCGTGTTTTGATAGCCTGGAAAACTGGTAACTTGAAGTGAATATGTGCCAAAATGACACTTTAGATATATGATTTGGTTCTGGTACTAAACCATTGTATTGGCTTGGTAGAAATGTGGGGGGCTGCTTCTGTGAAGTACCTGGAGAGTGCAGTCTAGAATTAAACTATGTCCTCTGTTATCTTCAAATCTGGCCTTGTCAGGTGGCATTCAGTGCCACTGAAATGAGGGACCCATGCACTGGTAGTACTTAATCTTTTTATGTGTTTCTGAAGTATGTGGTTGAATGTGATATTTTAGGAGTGACCTATGTGGCCCAGCACAAAGATTTGAAGAAGTACTTGGGCTGGATTGTGGACTACGAGCATCATGACCATGCTAATATAAGACCTCCCCTGGGATGAGTGGAACTTTCCAAAGGTACCTATAATTATGTCTCTCCCCATTTTTTCTCAAAGAACAAGAACTAGAGCTCATCAGAACTATTTCAGTGAAACAAAAGTTTTGTCAGAAACTGGAGACCCATCTTTCTATTGAGAAGTATTTCAGGAATGTTTCAACCTGGATGATTTCCAGTGAGGCAAATGGAAAACGGTTGGCATAAACTATCCCATGACTGCTCCCAGGCCAAGCTTTCCAGAGGCTTTCATGCTTGTTGGGTAATTGGTTTTCCAGGCTGTGGGATCTCATAAATGGGGTTCATCCTAGCTGTCTTCCTCCTCCATACAAAATGATGGGATGCATCAACCTTTGGTTGTATCTGGCTTCTTATATAAACTGTCACAGGAGTTTGCTTGGTTTCCAATAGGCACCTAATTTCTGGGCCTTAAAGTAAGTCGCAGATTCCTTACCATGTACCCAAATCTTATGCAGGGGAGAAGGAGAAAAGAGGGATGAGGAAGAGATCAGTGTTGGATTATGGGGAGGGATGAACATGAGTTTTCTGCGGGTCAGAAACTTGTCCATGTCCGTGGTTGTGTAGGTACCTACCTTGCTTAAGAGCCAAATGCAAGAATAATTTCTAATATGTTGTAGCAACAACTTTATTGGTCATCAAACTTGCAGACATATGACAGATGGTATCTTCCCTGTAAGCCACTAGATGGTGATCTTTATATTTGTTAGCCACGTGCCTAGGTAGGCGAAGACACTACTTTTTACAGAACCTTTTTTTTTTTTTTCCATAACAAAGAGACCTCATTACACTTCCTGCAAAGAAAGTGAACGTGGACTCACTTGGTTAAAAACAAAACAAATGTCTCTTACTGTAGGAATGGAGAGTGAGATTGCTTTTGGTCAATGTTTGAATGGAGAGGAAGCTGGTGATCTGCTCCCATATTTCATCCGCAAACCAGACTCTGCCCATTTGGAGTGCCAGGGTTGCCTGAAATGTGCTAGTGCTGGTCTGCTGGGTTCAGCCATCTGGACTCCTGCTTTGCAGGTCTGATTGCAGTTGGATTCATACAGTGGTTGTGGGCTCACAAACTCAACACCTGGAGATTTAATGCACTCAGAATCTCTTATTTTGACTTGACTGCATAGTTAGCCTTGGGAAGCAGACAAGTAGAACTGAGTTTGTTTTAATCCAAATGTAACCATGGCAATATTTGTATTGGAAACACCACAACAGGGGTGCCTCCATGCTGATGTTTGTACTTGGACATGAGGTACTGTACATGTCTTGAACAGGTTCTGATGTGGCCTTCTTGGCCACAGACTAATATAGGTTGGAAAGGACCTCCAGAGGTCATCAGTTCAAGCCTTTGCAGAGCAGGGCCCAATGAATTCAGGTTGCTCAGGGCCTTGTCCAATCAAATTTTGAGCTTCTCTGAGAATGGAGATTCCACAACCTTTCTGAAAAGCCTGTTTCGGTGCCTAGCTTTAAATATGAATCTTTTTTCCTAATATCTAACTAGATTTTCTCCTATTGCAACTGGCATTGTTCAAGCAGAAGACTACCTGTGAGTAACCAGGGCATAAATTTTAGAGTGTCTGATGGAAATGAAATTATATCTCATTTCAGTACCATAGTCACTTAAGTCTAAAAGTAATGTTGAATTATTGGCCCTTCCTAATTGGATGCTAAGAATCTAATTTACCATCACCCTGTACCTTGAAACATCATTTGTAGCAGTTGAAAATTTTTGTGGTAGCAAATTTCAAATGTGCCATGTGTCAAGGAGATAGGGCAAGAAGCTCTTGGAGGAGCTACCAGATCAGTTGAATCCATACCAGATCTTTACAAGGACTTGTGGTGGGGGAATTGAGAAATCCTTTGTAAAGTGGAGTGCTGTTTGCTGTATTTATCAGTGAAGTCTGCTTTCTGGTCCAGGCCATATGTAGAAGTAGCAAAGTATAGCACAAAAGGGCCCTTGTTACTACGCATCTTCGCTCCCCAAACTGGTGACAGACAGTGAAGGGTTAACTTCTGGTCAGAGGAAGACTGAGCCATCTAGTCTTGTTGCACAGGAGGCCAATGAGTTAGCAGAACTTTTAATTCAAAGAAGCAACACACTTACTAGTATGCACTTAGAGTTCATGTCTCTTGACCAACCTGTGCGGTAAAATACCACCCAGGGTGCTGAAGCTCAGCCAGAAATGTCACTGCATTGCTCCTCTCCCATATGAATTGAGCGCCATAGTTCACCAGGGCTTGCAGCAGGGGCCCCAAGATTTGTGTTGTTTCTTGGAGGAGAGGGCAATTGCTGGAGTGCTTTAGAGAACACATCAACCTGCTGGATGCCTGACTCCTCTGGGTGTAAAAAGTAGCAGAAAACTGGATGGGCAGCCCAAAGAACAGGCTGATCTGGTCTTTTTAAGGTACATTGTCTCTCCAGAAGCTTTCCAACTGCGTTTCTGCTGAGGCACATATATAGACATCTATAAAGGAGCGCTTGTTAGCCTTTTCCAGGCAGATCAACGTTCCAAAAAGCTTGCCTCTCCCTTCCTCCTCACTAAGATGAGTAACCTTAATCCAGTGAAATCACGGTCAACATGACCAGAAAAGATCAAACACAGCTAGAACTATTCTGGTAGGTGAGCTTCAGCCAGCACCCAAAACCTGCCTGTTTGAGAAGGGCTTGTACAGGCTTGGACCAAACTGCATCCAGTTTGTGCCCTGTGCTGTAACACACAAAACGTTTTGCTCTCCAAAGCACCACCCAGTCGTGACTCTGTGTTTTCTCCTGTACTGTTGAACCAAAATGCTGGAGAAAGGCAGTAACTTAACATTAAACTGCCTCATCAATTAGGAGCATGATTTCCAAAGCTGGCTGAAAGACAGGCATAGCCTGTCTGTGTTGTGACAGCCAGAAGAGCATCAGTCACTAGATTTTGGCCTGGACCTGCCTGCCACTTTCTTGTCCCTTTTGTTTCTGAGGATGCAGGAGGTGACAAGGCTGGGACTGCTGTTTCTAGATCATGTGGTGTTCCTTCCCTCACTCTTGAGAGAGGTGAACAGCTATCCTTTGCCATCTTGATTGGAAATGCTTATAGGTGTATTTACACTGAGGATGATGACTTTGCCCTCAAAACCTCCCCTTGCAAGCTGTTCTGCTTTGTGATGGACCTCCAGATATGGCTCAAAACTGTCTTGCAACCCCATCCCTTCCTTTCCTTGCTGTAGCTTTCCTTTGCATGCTTTCACACACGTGTGCACACACACACACAGTGTTACTATACACACCCCTGTTTTTTGGGTTTTTCTCCTCTTTTTTGGCTTCCTCTCACTGTATTGTTTTAAGTTGGTGCCTGGGCTGACCGCCAGTTTAAATTCATCTGCCTCTCTTCTCCTTCTCCTCTGCCTCCCCTCCTCCTCTCCCCCTCCATCCCCAGAAGTGATACTGTTTACTTTCTCTGCTGCTTTCTCAATGTCTTTGTACGCCCTGCAAGGGATATAATCACCAGCTGTGGAGAGCTTTCTGAAACTCAAACATGCTCCTCTGTGCCCCAGGCTAGCGACCTTGCCATTAAAAATAAATAATTAAATAAATACAGCGGTGCTGTCTTTAAAGACAAGAAAAGGCGTTTTTTACATCTCAAGCTGGATCTTGAGCAATCATGCCTGTTTTCTCCCTCTCTCATGCAGTTGGTGGGCTTACATAGAGATGGATAGNGCTGTTTAGCTTTTTTTTTCTACTTGGACAAGAGGAGGAAGAGCCCAGCATGGAAGTGTCACACAGTGAAGGGCACTTTGTCTGCTGGACAAAGCCTCTACGGCACTAAGGCAAAGAAAGATTAGAGGATAAAAGTGTTTGCCAGGATCTCGTCTTCCTTTTTTATTTCCCTCTGTGTGTGTGTGTGTGTTTCTCTCTCTTTCGGGGAGGAGGTGAAAGGGAGGTCAAACCGTGCCTACTGACCTCTGCCCCTTGCCCTCTGTGAACCAGAGGGAAGCCTTTGAAGTTGTAAAGTGCCCACAAAAACAGCAAACCAAACATGCTGCTGGCTTTTCCCTCCACTTCTCCTGGCCGCCAGCTGCTTAATGGAAGGTGACAGTATGGAGGCAGTGAGACGGAGGCTCGGCGCGCCGCACCTCCACCCCAGCCCCAGCCTGCACTTAATTGGCACTGTAAAAAGCCCACACACCCAGCACAAGGGAGAAGAGGCACCACCAAAGGGTGGAAACAAGCCTTTGCTATCTCTCCTGGTGGCACTGGGGTGTCCTACGCCACTCTGGGGCAGCTGCGATGCGGATGAGGGTGACCTCATTCCTGTAAAGTGTTGAAGTGTTGGGTTGAGGTGACTGGCATAGGCTGGAAGGTTCCTTTGGTGGCTGGAAAGAGGTGGGAGAGGTTCCCCAGAACCCTGCTGGCCCTCCCATGGCTTCTGCTGGCGCAGCTCATGGGCAATGCAGGCAGCAGCCTTGTGGGTGCTCCTTCTGCTGCGCCTTCTGCTGTCACAGCCATTACGGGAGAGTCAAGGTTTCATGAGAAACAGGCAGAAGAAAATGTGTTTGCCTCTCCTTCCCTGAAATTTGGACCATTTTCAGAAGCAGTCCCAACACCAACAGCAGGTGGAAGTTTGTTGCATGTTGTCTCATGTGGCAATAAGTAGGGCCCCCCAATCAGAGAGCATATTAGCATTGAATTTTTATTTTAATACTTAGGGAGTGGAACATGGGGTTTTTTTCTCCTATTGTCTTTGAAGTCTAGATCTTACTCGTGGGAAGTATAGGCTGAAGCATTTTGAATGCTCTCAAAGGACAGGGAATTTGTTCTCCTTTGTGTGTGAACACCTTCTCTGTTTCCTGGTGGACAGAGGGTTGTCCCCAGTGAGAACAGGGTGGCCAAGCCCCAGCCTGTGGGTGATGCTGCAAGTTTCACTTGAAGGAGACAGTCTGGCAACAACTCTTTCCTCTTGATATATTGCTGAGATTTGAAGTTGCCCCTACTTGCATGACATGGGGTTCCTGCTGCAGGAGCTGGAGGGTCATCCAAGAGCCTCCTCCAACATCAGGCAAATTGTTAAACTTGTTGGTTTGTGTGTAGGGTAACATCCTCATATACCAAAAATTATCCCTAAGCCCCCCCAGAAGTCTGGCCCTAAGCCTCAGGAAACCAGGATGGCTACTAGCTGAGCAGAAAAAAAAAAGGAAAAAAACCCAAACAACCCATCAGCCACCTTTCCCATCTACTGCAGGTAGGTTCATGCTGGCTGCAAAACAATTGCAACCATGAGCCATGCACAAGTTCAGTAGTTTCTGCTGCCTTTTTCCTGTGCTTAGTGTGGTTTTTACCCTGGATGCTGGGCAGGAAATCCCAGCCCAAATGAAGTCAAACCAAGATTTGACATTGACTTAGTGGAACCTTTCCTCCTTATCTACAGCAGCAGCATTCAGGGATTCATATAGAATAAAACTTCTCTGGCTCTCATTCTTCCTATGCTTGTGAGTGCCCAGATAAGCCCTGTGGGTTCCAGCTGGCATTTCTGATCTCATGCATCTGGGGCCTGATAAGGTGTTACAATGTCCAATGTACAAAACCCTGTTCCGCAGTTTTACCTCCTCTGTTCCTGTGTATATATATATATGTTTTTTTTTCATATTTGAAGAGAATGTGGCATTCCTGGCTGATAACCTGTAAAGAATACAATAGTTAACTCTAGCTAAATAATTAATGTGCTGTGTGGCAGTAGTGACTGATGCTCAATGCATCCAGAGCTGAAACTGCTCTTTTTTTAAAATTCAAATCCAGCTGTGCCCACCACAACTGTATGGATTAAGTCAACACCTTTTAGTCCTTCTGAGCTCAGTAAAATCTTCTGTTTCTTGTTTGCAGTTATTGTACCATCTTTCCATAGCACCTCTACAGAAGACCTGTTTTTATTATTTGGAATAGCTGAGCTTTCACTCTGTTTTATGTGCATATCTAGTGATGTTAAAAGTAGATTCTTCATCTTCCATCTTTAGCATGTGCCAGACTTCAACTAATTCTAAAATAAAAAAAAAAATAATAAAGAAAAATAGTTTGTTACAGCTCTGTCATTTCAGGCTATGAGGCAGCATCAAATTTTGTTATTTCCTTCTGGCCTCATACCACACTTACCACAGAGAGAAGATTTCAGGATTTTGCTGTCATTTTGTAATATTCACCATTTAGTGTAGGGAGCCTATGTTAGGCTGACTAAACACTGAGTGTGGACTAAGAAGAGGGAAGGCACCTCTGGGGGTGGTTTGGACCACATAAGTAGAACAGGAGCTAGCCTGTCCTACCCTCTGGGCTCTGAATCATGTTCAAAAAATGCCTGCCCCTCTCTCTGGAGTTTGCAGGGAGTCTCAGTTTCTAATTTGGACATCTCAGTGCGGTCCACATGGTGAAATACCATAGGGACCCCCCTGTGTGTTTACTTGAACATCCATTAGAACAATACTGTACTCACGGTGTCCTCGGGCTCTTCTTTGAGTGGAGCTTCTCTAGGAATGACTTGTTAATAAATTTTTCACCTTGAATTTCAGCTTTAAAGTAGGACCTGCTTTCACAAGTCTATTTATTTTTACTTATGTATTTATTTTAGGGGTAGATCTTTTCTGTCTACTCTTCAGACTTGTTTCTCCTAGCATATGTTGAAGAACACTTTTTGCTTTAGTGTGTCCCTGTTATAATTTCTGTAACTGCCTGCTCATTGCAGCATTGTGTTCATGGGTCTCTGCTCCAGGTTTACCCTTGTGCAGAATTTGACTTTACATCTTGAAGAAATGTCTCATGCTTTAGTGCTAAGTGTGCTTGAGTTTCTTCCCTGCTTGCCGATACCTCTATTTAAGGAGGTCAGACAATGCTGGCCCTCAGTAGGTTCTGCCCATGAGGAAACCAAGTCCATCTTCTGCAACTACTTGGTTTGAGCCTGACTTTTTGTTACAGCACAAATTCATAGCTTCCCAAAGAGTTGGAGTATTCTCACTTTTGTGACCCTAGATTTGTGACTAGGATGCCATGGAACTGAAAACCCATGTTTTGCTCCATGATCAGAATATCAAAGCTCCAACATAGTTGGCTCTGTCATTGGTTTTGCTGTGTGCTCTTAGGTAAAATAAATTCACCTCTGCCTGACTCCGTGTGACTGCCTGCAGTGCAAAACCATGACATTTCCTTTGCAAAATCCTCCATGAACTACAGCAATACAGGAATTTTCCCTTTAAAGAATGTTCTTAACATCATTTCATAGCTTTGCCTGTGATGTCCATATTAGAAGGTGAACACTTCTGTGAGTAAGCCAACTCCCCATCAAGAAAATGGGCCTTCTTCAGCATGGCTGGAAGGTTTTCCAAATATCTTTGTTTGGCAGCTTGTGATCTCCTCAATAGACCCACAGCAGGGGCACCCCTGGCGCCCAGGGACTCAAGGCTTAACACCTATCTCAGTTTCAGTCTGCGTGGTTTCATATAGCACTTCCTTCCATTTGTTGCCCTTTTTCCACCCAGGCATTGAGGCAGCTTCCCTTGTTCCCTTTTTGTTAAGCACTGATTTCATCTTGGTAGCCTGCATAATAAATAGAAGTGCTGCAAATAGCTTGCCTTCAGGGTTTTTTTTTTGGGGGGGGGGTGTGGGGTGTGGGGTGTGTTTTTTGACCATGCACTAAACTACAGGATATTAATGTCAGATAAAATCTCCAAATCATCGTGCTGATGATCACATCAGCATCTTGTGGTTCCAAAAGACTTTGTATAGTCTTTCTTTTTTTTGATACTTGTAAAAAGTTTAAGAGATGAAAAGACAAGCATCAAAATCTCCTCTCTTGATCTTAGTTCCTTCAGATACCTCTTCTAGTGTCCTAGAGACGATGAGATGCTCAGCAAAATGTTCAAAGATCATCTGAATACATGAAGACCACAGGGTTGGGCAGACTGGATGCTGATCTATGGTGCAAAGGCATTCTATTATATTATTTTAGCAGGAGTCTCTCAGCTGCTTCTCGCTTGCCATTTTGGTATGTATGGTGTCATGAGAATGTAGTGGGTGAGATACTATTGTCAGTGCATACGATGACTGCAAAATTACAAACACCAGAAGTTTTATCTTGGTGGACTAATGTGACCCCAGGTAAACAAAGGTCTGGTAATCTGTTTGCCCTGCCTGATATGCATTGCAGCCTACATGGCATGAGTCTTTGTATTGTCATGGTATTGTGTGATTTGTTTTTCTTCAAGTTTGCAACTGGAAACCAAGCCAGAAAAGCAGATAAATGTCTGCCTTGGATTTTCTCCTGCAGATGACATTGAAATCATGATTGCCAGCCTTTGAAAAGCAGGCTTATTAATCATCAGATTTCTCTATTTCTTTTCTCAATTTATATCACCATCATAAAGTAGACAACAGGGGTTGTAACCTCAGCAGAGAGCTTATTTTTCAGTATCTAACGCTGGAATTCTTGTGCACCAGACAAACAGTGCAAGCTCTGGGACCATGCGTAACAAGCACAGTTCTGGGAAGCATCAACTGCTCCATTTTTAGTGTTCGTGCATTTGAAGGGCAGGTTGATTTCTGCTGCTTGACATCTATCAACAAATATGGTCCTCTCATACTCTTCTGAAAGGTACCTTTTCATTTCAGGTCTTCACTACAGGGAAAGAACTTTAGCATGTGCAGACACAACAATGGGTTCATTGCCACGCATGGCCCCCACTATGTGCCATTCATTCTGCACTGAACATGAAGCTATAATTCCCCTTCTAGCAAGGACATAAGGAAGCCAGAGCTCCGTGGTTGTACAAGTATTCGCACACACAGTCTGAAACAAGGCATCAAGGATTATTCCTGGAGTGATTAGGGACAAGTCCTAACAAGCCTTCATAATAATGCAGACTATTTAAAGCTTCTGAGGGCCAGGATCATATGGCAAAGGGCAGGGTAAATGAAAACAGGGTAATTTCTGATGCCATGAGCATGCTAAAATGGGAGGTGGGGAATGTTTCTGTGAGTCTGTGGGGGGAGCTGACTGGAAGGAGGGGAACATTATAATAATAGTTAGCATTTATGTAACTCTTCATGTATTTAAACCACTGCACAAACACTGACTGGGGAGGAACTGGAATGCACTGCATGATACCCAAAGGAGAACTTTTTATTTTTTTTTAGTATTGATCTAGGGTGACAAGTAGCTCCAGCCAGGGGAACAGCAGCATGGCTTGCCTGGCATGTGAATGGGTGTCACCTTTTTGAAGCAGGGCCAGAGGGATGCAGAAAGAAATGGGCATGGCTGTGGTGAGTAGAGTACTCTCTGGAGAGCAATGGGGAGATCTGGCTCTGTCATGCCTTCTCTTGTGCCCTTAGGAATGTGTGAGAGCGTTTAAGTGCCAAGTAAGTCTCCTTGACATGACCACATATTGCCCTTGGCTCATTATTAGCTTGGCAAAATGTGAAGAAATAGGTGCCATGATCAACATCTGGGATTTCTCTCCCCATGGGGTCAAGGCCAGCTGGAGGGCTTTGTAGTCAGATGGGAAAAGGCATTTCCTTGTAGTTATGATGAGATGAGGAGAACTGCAAGTCCAGTTGCTACCAACAGCAGGCCTATGAAGGAGCAGCAGGATACTTGGATATCCTCACTTAGGAGTTGTGTGTTCTCCATCAGGTTGTCCTCCCTCCTCTGCTGGAGAGCATCTGTGATGGTACAAGAACAGCAGCAAATCCTAGCAGCTACAACAGGCTTTGCTTGTGCCTCTTTTCCCAGCATTAACTCTGGGTCATGGTGCTACCTGCAGGCTTTTTTTATCTAATGGTTGAGAGGCTTCTGTGGATGCCTCAGTTCCAGGACTAGAGGAACCAAACAACTTTTTCTTTTCTTTCTTGCTGAACTTGGAACTGTGATTTTTTTTTCCATGTAGAATGAACCACTCAAGGCTCTATACTTAACACAAATAAAAAAAATATATAGCAAGATAAAATCTCATTTCAAAAGGAAAATTCAGCTTTTCTTAAACAAAATGGCTTGATTTTTTCCTGCTTATGCTTATTTTCTTCCAGAAAGATCCAAGTCACCAGAACCACTAGGATGGTTGTTTTCATTCATTGTTTAAAACCACTGGTCAGTGAAAACTTTTCCCTTATGCTCCCTCTGAGCATCTCTATCTGCATCATGCTTTCTTCATGCAGGCTGCAATACTGGGCTCATGCTACACACTGCTTCTAATATCCTCCTTTTGGTTTTGAATTTTCTTAAAAAACTTAGGAAGGCCTGCGAAAGGAGTTGGGAGAACTGATCAATACCTTCTCAGTTCCAATTCTAGTTTCTCCAGTTGAGAAGAGAAACCATTTATTTGATTTTCTGTTTACAGCTCCCTTTTCACGTGTACCTCCAGATGGAAATGGATTGAGAGAGCTGCTCTGGTGTCCAGTCCTGAATGGAGATTCCTTTATCTCATATGCCTGGATTTATGGTAGGTCTTGCTTATTCTTCCCAAGTGACATCTGACTGCTATTTTATGTAATGTTTCTCCTCTGATTCAGGCTGTTCTAGAGAACTTTGCTGTTCCACAGAACTTTGCTGTTCCTGCTGACTGTGAATTAGGAAATATCTTATTCTCTCTAAATCGAAATACCTGCCTTGGTTCTTGAGAGCTTCCTGGGATGTTCCTACTTATGGACTTTAAGTGCAGTGCAGAGTATTTTTTCTGCTTGCTTATGACATGAAAATGTACTATAGGCCTTATGCTTGGTAGTGCTGTTTCTGGGTGTTGCCAGAGAAGAGCTGTTGCCTCAAGTATTTTCTTGTGCTAATGCACTCAGTAGTTGCATACATGTACTGAATGTTTGAGGGCTACCTTTTCCTGCCTTCTCCTGAGTGCTCCATTGTTCGATACCCAACCTAATGGCTTGGAAACCTCACAAGAAGTGCCTTTGTCTTATTGACAGACTTGGCCTAGGTTGCAAATGTCAACCCAAGGTGTCAAAGTGAGTCACTAGATGCGCATGTATCTAGAGAGGATTTTCCATGCAACATGATGAAGTCATTGACAGCCACGTTGTGCAACTGTTGGTCATGAATCATGGGGATTAGTGACTGAGGGACACTCAGGCTGTGGAATCAACTCATGTAATTATCTATAATGACACAAATATAGAACAAATTAATTAATAACTGACATGTTCTTTCCACTCACTTGACCCCAGTTGTCCCATTGGGCAGCCTAACGTTTTGTGCATGTTCTTGGCAGGCTCCATTAGTACTCCGCTTCTTATGTGGGTGAAGTAAACGAGTCTCTGTTGCTTGCCTAAGGGAGATGCCAATGAATCTGGCTACTGGCAGGTAACTAGGGAGCAGGAAGGCTTCCTAGTGTGAATTCTGCTCTCTGTAGAGCCCACTCACTTTTTTTTAATGTCAGTTTCTTATTCCATACTCCTCTCCTGCTTTTTTGTCCCCTTTCTTTCTTACTCCCTCACTTTCCCTCCTCTGTTTCATCTCCCCTTTGTTTTGCACAGAAAATAATTATGCTAGAAGATACTTTTTGTGTCTGTCAGCCAAAATTCTGTGCTCTCTTCCTGTAAATATTTCAGTTTCATCATGAGACAGCATTAGTTTGTTAGCATTTTTTGACTGAATGGGCAGCATATTCTTCTAATGTTTGTTTCTTCTGGGAAATTTTTCTTGGTGTTTTTTAATGTCTTAGTTTTTTATTAGCGTTTCCTCTTGCCAATGTTTTGCTGTGGAGTGCCGCCTGGGCTTACTATGAATGTTTTGGTATGAGGAAAAGAGAATTCATATTTCTGGAGGATTTATTCCCTTGGTATGTGCTTTGGGCAAGACTCTGTCTCCATTAATGTGCCAAAGGCAAAAATTTTCATGGATTTCTTCAAGGAGCAGGACTGAGTCTTGCTTTTGCACCCATGAAGAATTGCTCTAACCCACGCAAGTCCTTGAGGGAGAGGACTGGCTTGGGCAAGAATGGGTGAGGCAGGGTTTGTGCATGCCATCTCCATGGGACAGTACTGAAACACACAGCAGACTTGCCTTGCTCCTAATACTGAAAGGCATCAGCATCACAAGCTTGATTACAATTGCAATTCCTGTGCAGTAAGTCATCCAAACTTCTCAAAGCTCATGGTCAGTATTACTGTCCTTGTCAGCATTCAAAAATCATGAGTCAAGTCTTGACACACCATGATGTTGTATGAAAAAATCACAAGACTGAAATATGTAACTACTTTACAGCTGCTGCCTCATTTGTGAGCCTATAATTGCATTCAGGTTACATCTCCAAGTTTTCCTAAGAAAGCATGAAGGCTAAAAAATGTTTATTATTAATAAAAATTGTACATTTCACCTGATTGCAAGACCTGGAGTGTGAGAAATGGATTGACTGTTACAACAGTTGGGGTAAAATGGAGAGCGCTGCCATATGGCGAGGTGAGCTGGCATCCTGGGAGGGACACAGGCAATGCAGGGAAGTGATGGGAACATGCAAGACCTTGTCTTCGACTGCTTGATTGGGTCTTCGGGATGGAAACCAGAGGGCTGAGTATGTGTTTCAGCTGCTGGTAAATGAGAGAAATGATGACTTTAGAGAGGAGGCTGCAGAGTGCTGAGACTGGAGCCTGAGTGTATGCTCTGCTAAAGTTGCATTGTTCTGAGCAGGGTAACTATGACAGAGGTAGGTCTGGTAACAGGAGGTTGTGATTGTGTGTAACAGAGACTGATGGCTCCTCTGAGATCCAGCATTAAAATGCTTCACAGAAAAACAGATAGTGTGTGGTATTCAGTGAGATGAGCTGCTGGATCACATCTGGGCTGGGTTTGAGAGCTGAGCTTATCTGCAGGTAGCAAGAATGTTTCTTGCATGGATTGTGTGTGTGTTAGGGAAGGCAGGAGAACAACAGATCATCTGATAGTGTTTCCTGCAAGCACTTTTGAGCAGAGCTCAAAAAAAAGCGCTCAGTTTTCTTATTTGACAGCAAAATGCAAGCAAGGCAAAAATTGAAAACCATCTCAGAAAAGCAGTAGAAAACAGCTCTGAGAACTTCCAGTTTTAAAAGATAAAAATGAAAATATTTTGTTAGACTATTCTTTATGTTCCCCCTCACCTTCTCATTAGCTTTTATTCTGTTCTGCCATGAAAAGGGAGGCAACAGAAGAAGAATTAAGAAAAACAAAAAGTTTCTTGGTTTTGGTTGTTTTTTTTTTACTTAAGAGTTAGAAAAAATTGAGGAAGGGGAGGAGAAAATGCTCATAAATTCATTTTTTTTGAAGAAAAAACACTGCACATTTTATAAAAAATGTTTTAAACAATTCAGTTGTTTTTTGACTAATTCCTTGCATGTAGAAAGAAGATTGATTTCAGAATTCTAGTCCTGCATTCAGAATTCAAGTTGCAAATCCATGATTCTTCTTAAATACAGATGTAGGTAAACATACATGACCTAGAGCAGTTCCTGAAGAATAACGAGGCTATTTTTTTTGGAATGGCCCTTATTCCCCATCTACTTATTATGTGTTTGGTTTTCAGTGACTAACTGGAATGATGATTAAAACCTCTGTCTGGACAACAGCCGCTTGCCTTCAAGAATAGTCTGATTTCCATCTCCACCATAAATAACTACATACAGTTTGCCATCTTTCTTCGAAGAAGTTTTTTGGACAGTCTTAACCTGTTTTTCCAGGAATCTCCTCTTCCTTGTACTTGGAAAGTATTACTAAGTAGTGCCTTTCTCTTTCCATGCCTATAACGCATCCCAAGGGTCCAGATGTAAGGCGAAGTCCAATGATTCAACACTGAATGTAAGTACAGTAACATCAACGAAAAGAGAGGAATAAGGAAAGAGTTTATGATGAGGAGGTTGTTGAACAATGTAGCTTCCTGCACGTGCATCCATTTGTGGTGTCTCTTCCTAGATCATTTTGGCTTGGAGCTAACAGACAAATCCATGCTGCACATGAGCCTTGGCTTTCAGTGTTGTGCCCATGTGTTGGGTTGCCGTTCAGGAGACCCAAGGTGGAAATGGCAGCCAAAGTACACTTGGCTTTTGGGCAGCTCTGTATGTGATAAAGCAGGTTAGAGAAGTGTCTTCTTTTGAAGTTCTCAAATGATCATTCTCTCCTCAACAATTCCCAATTAATAATCCTTTTCTTTCTGTCCCAGTGGGGTGCACTGTACCATTTCCCAACAATGCATGCGTTTTGTTTCCATTGAAATGCTATGGCATTAGAGTTTTCAAATTAAAAACTGAATGTGTTTGAATATTTTTTCCCACACAAACATTTCTTTGACTTGCAAAATCTTTTTGTGTTAAAACTGTCAGTAGTAGACTTTTAACCCATTCTAAGAAACTTTCTGCTGTCAAAAATGACTAATATCCTAAGCTCTCTTAGGAACTGTTTGTTCACATTTTCCTTGCTGAAAAATGGTGATTTCTGGAACTGGGGTTTTTTTTCCTCTTTTCTCCCCTTAGCATTCTATTCGTGTCTCCATAGGTTTTTCTTATCCCTGTATAGCATTAAACTTTGGAAAGAGTGATCTTTCTGAACATGGAAACTAACAGAAATGGCACAGCAGTTCAGTTGGGATTAAAGAAGTGATTAAAGCCAAGCTTGATCTATAGGGAGAACTTTTCTGGAACCAAAATGCTCCTACAGTTTTTGGGGTTTTTTGAGCTTAATAACTCTTTAAGTATAACCTATAGTTCTACAAGGACTTCTGAATTGATCTTGTTTACTAATAAATTACAAACAATTCTTGCTAGCCGTTGGGCTTCTTCTGCATTAGATTTCATTATAGGACTTTTTACATAATGGGAGAACACAAACAGGAGATTTGGAGCCACAATTTCAGAGCTCTTTGTTCTGGGGTTGAGAAATCAGTTTCCAGATGTGGACTATGTTGGCAGATTTTTCCTTTTTTTTCTTTTTTTCTTTTCTTTTGTGTGTGTGTGTGTGTGTATGCCTTTCTTCCTCTTTTGGCCAGGAGTGAGAGAAGGAAATTAGGATGATGAATGAAATAATGAAAATAATAAAATAACAATGATCAAAATTCCCTTTGTTCATGAGTCATGACTCAGCTGAGGGTGGCGGCAGGAGTGCTGCTGCGAGTCTTCTCTGATGTCAACAGCAGACATCACTATAGGGACATGTTTAGGTACTTTGAATGGAAGACGTGGAATCTGGGGGATGCATGGAGAAATTTGTTAAGTACTTAGAACGATTCTTAGGTCCATATTCTCTCCCACGCTCCAATTTCTTTGTGCCACTTGGGAAAGACAACAGATCTCCCCAGCTGAGGGTTTTCCCAGCATGGGGTAGTCCACAGATGGCAAAGTTGGCTTCTAAATTAACTTCCCACAGCACAGGGTGTGGAGGGGGTGGGCTGTCACCAGCTGATGGGGAGGAGAGCTGCTCTGAAAAGGACTCCCAAAAGTCAGAACAAACTCTTCTTGTCTCAGGAGCACTCTGGCTGTGGAACAAATGCTCCAGGTGTCGGTGTGAGTCAGGCTATCTCCTTTCTCTGACATTGTGTGCTTACTCACTACAGTACCAATGACTAGCCACCAAAAGGGACCCCCAGTCTGGCTACTGAAGAAAGACCCAGGGCTGGAGATGTCTGCAGGACAAAGCCTTTTGCCAGGGTTTTATGAGTGAGAACACTAGGACTAAGATATATTAGTGTTGTACGTGCTACTGCATCTGTCAAGGCAATCAGGTCCCAGTCAGTGCCATCACTACTATTGTTCTGCAGACATCTGTTTCATTCCAGCATGGGGAAGGACACCAAAATGATTTCATATTAGATATCTTTTAGCAGGGCTTCAGCCAAGGATCTCTAGGAGTGAATTCTGAGACAGTGAGCTGAGACAGAGACTTTAAGTGCAATGAGGAGGAGTTATATGGTGTCTCTAATATGTCCCCATGCAGACACTTCCATGGTGAGTTATGGAGTCCCCTAGAACCATATGGTGTTGCCTGTGTAGACAACCTGGACAGATGCTGAAGATAAGGGAGAAGACTCAGCTCCACTAGCTCTAAAGGTTTTTTTCCCTCTGAAATCACTGCTTTCAAGTTGTGGACACATCTGGAACTAACAGCAAACATGTGTAGCCTGTGGTTTTTAAGGATAGATGAGATACATATGCAAGGATGGGAAGGGATGCCGTTCCTATCCTGGCAGTATGACCTTGGAAGCAATTGGAGACAAACTGGAGGTAGAGGAAGAACTCCCCAGATCAAAGAGAGATGTCCATCCATCTCTGCCATCCCCTCTGGAGGAGCTGGGAAGTTACTCTTGAATGCAATGGACATGCACAGAAGTTGTAACGCATGACTCACTCTGGTGGTTATAATGAGATTTGCACCCCCTACTTAGGTGATGAGACACAAGGCTCAAGTCAGGTGGGTGATGGATGCACAAAATAATCCTGACTCTGTCTTTACAGCTGTGGTTGCAGCTAGGATATTTATCATAACCTGGGAATAATAAACTCTTTTACCTAAACTGGATATTTAAGAATATAGCCACAAAGAAAGTACAGCTCTGAGCCCCTTTACTGGCTGTAAAGATTATTGAGCTAGAGACCTTGGGAGGTATCAGATAGCTTTGATTTATCATTAGATTTTTTGCTTTAGTCCTTTGTGGTTTTGGGTTTCCAGGGGTTCAACCAGATTTTGGCCATGGTCAGACTGCTGATCTATCTACCTTTACATTAGTTTGACTCCACTATCCATCTTTATATTGTGTGACATGCTTTCAGTCTCAACAGCAGGGTGAACTTCTCACTGGAATCCATAGAGTCCCTTGTCTGGTCCTGCTTTGGAGGATTTTAAACTCTGTTTTGGAAATAGTTTTATTATTACGCTGATTTTTTCTTATTTTTTTTAAAGATATATTCTGATGAGATAGGATTCTTTCAAGAGGCCTATTTAAGATTGTAATTTTTTTGATAGAGGGGGGTGTGTTAACAACACATCCTTTTTTTTAGAACAAAAAGGTCCATTAAACAGCAGAGTTTTTCTGGTATTTCCTCCTGATGACTGAATCAGAGGGATCACTAGGATGGGGTAAAAAATGAAAAAGAAGATAGTGTTTGACTTTTCTGTCACAATTTTTCCTTTGATGGGGGTACATGCTGTCTCATGATAAGATGGACAAATACTATGGAATGTAGAAAAAATTTCCATTAAAAATTTCTGTCAGAATAACAAGAGTATACTTCTGGGTTTGGCATCTTATTGTCTTGGGGAACAAGGAGGAACATGATTTTTGCTGTGTCAATGTCTGTGGGTTTTTTTGAGTGTTCTTTCCTTTACGTTGTTTCCTTTTGTTTTTCCAGTGCCATAGGAGAAGTCAAAATAGTAATAGAAGCAGAAGTGACAGTTCATGAGATTGCCACTGGTTTCCAGCTAAATCTCTGTGCCTGGTATTTCTTACTTCACAGGCACTTCCGAAGAGCTGTTGCCAGCAAATGGGAAACTCTGCATAGAAGGAGTTTGGCAATATTTAGGCAGGCTGAATCTGCATTTTCATTTGTAAGGATGAGCTGACTCTTGAAACTAGTCTACTGTGACTTTCAAAGTTTTTTGAAAATCAGACCTTGAAAACCAGAAGATGATGCCAGGTTTCCTTTGCTGTCTGTCTTGGCAGTGCCGTAGTCAAAGGAAATATGGGTGATGCTTGCAAACCTGTGCAGGTAGGAGCAGTGCTTGAGTTGGAAGTAACCAGAAGGCATCTGACCAAATATAATCATGTGGCAAAAGCCTCCTTGGAGCTGAATCCAAAAAGGAATCATCTGCATTTCATTTCTCTCATTTGTATCCCCTCAGGACACATTTCCTGAGGATCTGAATGGAGAATAATTTGTCAGAGGAACTAGTATTCCCTAAGTCAAATAAAATAAGACATACAGTCCGCATCGATGAGCAACCCGGTTTGGTCTTTAAGCATTTTCATGAATCCTTTGTATCTTTGAGTTGAATAGCTCCAGTTGCATGGCAAGACGGAATGCTAGAATGAATGAAGAAGAAAAAGGAGAAACAATAACCTAAACCAAGCACTTATATTGAAAACAGGACCCAGGGAATAACAAGTAACTGCTGACTCTGTAGGCTGGTGCTCTCTCTCCTGCAAGTCTCTTTCATTGATGAGACAATGTAGGAATAAAACAGAAGCACCTTTCAGATTGCAAACAGCATGTTGGCAGATGAGTGGACATAAGTATCAGAGATGATATGACCAGTCTTAGCCTACAAATGTTACTCCAGGCTCATATTCATAAGCAGACTTCTGGTAGTTTGTTGAAGCAAGGAAAGTGAGTGTATTTGTCACTTTACCAGCAGTGAACTTTGCAGGGCTTGCAGAGGGTGATTGTCCTAGCACACAAATCCCAGATGCTGTCAAAGCCTCATGTTACCTGACAGACAAACTGTAGTAGCACTGCTTAAAAAAACAGAACGNAAGGAAGGAAGGAAGGAAGAAAGCTGTCTTAAAAAAGATAATTACTTTTGATGTCTACCTGGCCAGCTGTGACATCCATCTGCTTTTCTCCTTCACAGCATGTTCAATGCTGCTGAAGGTATGGGTGAGAAATCCATGTGGTGATTTCTAATCCAGCATGTGCCTTGAAATGAGAACTCAGATGGGCAATATCAATGTGGTTGTAGAAGCATCATTTCTTTAGCCTCAGTAGTGGGAAGACAAAAACCTCATGTGTTTCAGCAACCAATTGTTAATTAACAGCTACTCACAGTCTTATTTAATCCTCAAGTGCTAATAGAGAAGCAGCAATATGATTGTTTAAAAAACACAGTCTTTCATTAAAAATATTTTCTGAAGTTTATTAGTTAAGAAATGAATGTATCTAATGGGTCATAAATAATGTATCTGAGCACACAACATAAAAAGTCAAAGCAATGTATAAGCCAAATGCCACCTCTGGTTATATTGTGTAACCCAATGCAGAAGATATGTGTAAATGAGAACAAGACACAGCCCTATAATTGTAACTGTACAGAATTATAGAGAACTTTGACCACAAAAAAAGTCATTGAAATTGTCAAAATCCTGACTCTGTTCCAGATACCTTGGGGCTGACTTTGACATTCACTGTGATATGTTGTTTAGGGAGAGGACTCAAGGGAAGAAACATACCTCTGTCCCAAGAACCCCTGCCTTGAACTGGGCCAGCCGCCCAAAAGTAGTGTGCTGTATCACAGCATCTCAGTCTATCCCACTGCATTTGTCCTCCCATAGTTTTTATTGATGCTTTGCCCTTTTTCTTTGTCCCCTCAATAAGTCCGTCTTGAAAGTACTAAAATGGTGGGGTTACCACCTTTGAAGTTGAAGCAAGTCCTCTTCTCTATTGGTACTGACATTTTGTGCAAAAGACACCTATGGGTTTCATGTCAGTCCAGAGCTGCCAGTGCTTGCTCTGCCTCTTAGGAGACATGAAGTTTGGAACCCTGAAACCATAACCTTTGCTTATTTGGCTCAGTACAATGGTAGGAAAAAATTTGTGGTGCTACTCCCTTGAAGGCTGATGCTGGCAATGAAAGGAAATTCCTGGATTTGAATGCTTGTCTGTTTACTTATTTATTTACTTTTGTGTTCAGCAGTGGGAAAATATTTTCATCTTTCTCCTTGTCTTGTCAAGAACATTTTATTCATCACAGCGAGCACCAGAGTGCAAAACTGGACTGCAATAATTTCTCATCATCCTGGATCTCTCTTGGTCCTCAGTGAAATGCTGCAAAGCTGGAAGAAGACCCGTAAGGGATTTCTGAGGAAGAAATGACCACCCTCATTTTGCAAGGCCACCACAACCAGCTCATTCCTCCCATGGCCTGAGGACGTCGGCTCCATGCCCTGCGATGCTGGTCTGCCGCACATCGTTGATGGAGCTGCCAGCGCTTGCCTTGCCTCTCTGAATGGAGAGGGCATGCCCTGCCACTCTGCCTGCTCATCTTGCCTTCTGCTTTATCCTGTCTGTGAACTCCTGACCTTGATTGCTCCCTCTCCTCACCCGTGCTCCCCTCCCTCTTCCAAACTCCAAGACGGTCTCGTGTTTCTTGGAATCTGGCAGCGTGAGGGCTTCTTGCTGATTGGTATAAACAATCTTAAAGGTCACATTTCCCCCCCCCTGCAGAGGGAGTTGGGGTGTGTGTGTGTGTCTAAAATAAAAGCCTTCTCTCAAATTAACAACCACAAGGATGTAAACATGGAAGCCAAAGGGAGCTGTTCACTAGCAGTGTGAAATATGCCAAAGAAGCCCTTCAGGGCTGTCTTAGGAAAGAAAATGTGGGCACAAGATGTGTCATGCTCTTGTGGCTGATGGGGAGGGAGAGGTTAGGGTGCAAGGGGTTCATGGCAATCATGCCCTGCATGAATGGTGGCAATGGATTGGAGCAGCTTTGTTTGTGCCAGGGCTGGCACTGGTCATCCCGCTAAGCTGGGGGGGAATGCAGAAGTCATAGTGGCTTTGAGCTGCAGGGGCAGGAGGCCTGGAACTGTGGGACAGTGGATAGCATTTCACTCAGCCGGGTGCTGGGTGCCATCCAGCTCCAAAAGTCAGTCGGCTGCCTTTGTGGACTTCAGTGAGAATTGGGTCAGAGTCCTGTCTGGGGACAGGCTTGTGGAAAACAAGCAAAAAGCAAACGTAGGTGCACAGAGCTTATGTCTGCTTTTTGGCTGAATCACAGCCAGTCTCTGCTCCAGAGGTTTATGTGCTTAGTTACGTGAATTCAAGTACAGTGTGGAGTTGCAGTCTTGGCAAACTTGGTTGTGTCAGGAAAACCCTTTGTAGATGCAGCCTACACTGGGATGAGAATCTTTTAACTGCTTTAGTGTGTCTAATCCAGGGAGAGAGTTTAAATGCAAAAGTACAGCACCTCTTCTTATCTTCATAAATTGTCTAGTTTCTGAAAGACTGTGTGCATTTTATGTTTTCTAGCCCAGTTCAGCTTGAGGGTTGTTAAAGCTGCTCTGCACTGTGCTGCCTCTGAGATTTTTCTCCCCTGGTGTGTTGCAGGAGAGGATGAATGTTTTGGGATGTTGCATGGTAGCCGCTGCCTCTTTGCCAAGCTTTAGAAGTGAGCAAGCTGAAGAACTATGTTTCAAAACTGTCCCATGTCATCAGGAAACACAGCAAAACTTCATATCCCAGAAAACTGTGAATTGCAAATTAACATAAATTCATTGAAGAGGAATCTGTAGGGATTGCTAAATATGCAGTGATGTCATTCTTAAGAAGTTGCTGAGTAAAAATTATTGGAAGTGATGGAAACACTGGAGGAAAGTACAAAGTGTGTCTGCTGAACTTTATTCCTCCTTAGGTGTCTGTTGTGGCCACTGCTAGAGACAAGATACCCAGTTAGATGAACTTTCAGTCCGTCTCAGTGAGGTCACTCTTTATTTTCTACATCTACTTCAGCTTTCTGTGGTCTGATCCCCTTTCTGAAGGAGATAACCAGGCACAACTTGCGGCAGTGTGCATCAGTGGGCATATTCTTAGCCCTTTTGCCATGGCTGGTGGATGTAGGCACACCAGGGCAGATCTAATTCTAGCACCCAAGACCTGAGAAAGTATTTTGCATGTTTTTTCTAGCCAATTTTCTAAGGAAATAAGCTTTATGAGACTGTATATTGTATATGAACTTGTGCGCCTGCTTGTCCTTCCGTTTCCTTCCTTAGGACTTTTAATCTGGTTTCAACCTAATTTGTGAAGGCAGTGGAGATTTGAAAGATAATCCGGTTTCTACACATAAAATGCAATTTAGAGGTGTCTCACTAATGGGTGTAAATCCCAGAACTTGCTCAGACACAAAAATTCACACAGGGAGATGTTAGGAAAAAAGCCACGGGAAAGGCTTCCTGGGCTCAGCAAGCATACCAAGGATGCCAAGTTTCAATAGATCTTCTGCTTTTTTCCTCATTTGTGTTATTGCCCTGAACCTCTGCTTATCCTGGTTCAAGTCCCAAATGGAAGCAGAATCTCAGAAAAAGCAGGAAAACATTTTTAATTTTTCTTTTTTTTTGGTACTGGTATTACAATAAATCTGAGATGTCCAGAGATCAGTATCCCTTTATTCTTGGGTGCTTTCCATCTCATACACAATAAGAAACAATCCCTGGTCTGAAGGGTTTAAAGCTTCAATTGCAGTCTGAGGAGTGAAACAGGGTCATCAGCTCACACTCCAGGTTTACATCCTGGCTTGAGGGCTTTGAGCTTGCTTTCTGCTCCTGATCAAGAGTGCTTGAGGCCTCTTATGGTTCCAGCTCCCCTCATAAGAACTCCCCAAAGTTTCGTTCAGATTGTAACTGAGCTTATGAGGATGCTTGTGATACTCTTATTCAGTCAATGCTTGAAAAATTAGGTTCTGTCTACCTCCTTGTCTAAACCAAAAATGATTGCCTACATCCCTCCTCTTGCTTCACAGACCTTTTTTTAGATGACAAATAGTCCATTTCTATCTTCTGTGGGGTGGGAAAGGAAGGGAGGTGGCAGGTTTGAGATGATACATTTGTGTTTTAAATGGTATGGATATTTTAACTATTGTCTGCTTTGTTGGTCTGTTGCTAAAGGGCAGCAAACTTCATTGCTGTTCCCAAATGTTGCGTGGCTGGGAGATGAGATCACCCTGTCTGAGAGTCATTTGCTGATACATCACCTGTGTTTAGATTCCTAGCATGTTATGTTTTCTAACAAAAAAGTGCCTGAAAGAACTACTGGTGGCCCAGAGTGATTGTGAATGTTGAGTTTGTCTCTACATAGATTTGAAAGCTGGGCAAAAAATCCTTAAATTTAAAGTTTTACTGTAATTTCAGGCCTGATAATGACTTTGTGGGGGTTCATTGAATGAAAATAGTAAATGGTTAGAGAGAGAGGGCTCCAAAACAACTAAGAAATAAATTGTTTTTCTGGCCTTCAGTGCTACAGTGGGCAATTCCAAACTATTTCTGTTGAAAAAAAGCAGTTTTAGTTAAAATGAACACTTCAAGGAGAATGATAATTTTCATAAGCAATAAACTGTTGTAGGACCTGAAATACTAACCCTAGTCACATAACCACTTGTCAAAATTTAAATTAGTTTTAGCCAAGACTGCCAAAAGGTTTGTAATGTTTTCTGAGTCAAGCCCTTGTAAGATGCTCCAAAGCGAGATCCATAAAACTACAATTTTCCATGGGAAGGAAAAAGACCAAAAACTGCTTCTGTGCAACACCAGTATCTTTTAAGAGATATACTGTGAGGAGGACTGGTCTGGGATCCTTCTTCTAAAGGAAATGCTGGCTTTGTAGAGGAAAGAAGGAAAAACTTCATGCCCAGATGATATAAACCATTGTGGGTTCTTTTTGCCATTATTTGAATCTTCACTTTCAAACAGAGGAGAGATGATACTTTTGGTGACACATCTCATCTCATCAAACACTTTCTTTTCTTCCTGTCAAAGATTTCCACAGGAAATCTCCAGCCAAAACGTAATATTAGGCATGATTCTTCCCTCATTTCCACTGCACTAACACGGTCTGAGTGGCAGGGCTATTTTTTGCGAAAATCTCAGGCTGTCAAGAACTGGCCCTTCTGCCAGAGTGGAGCGGGAAGCAGTTTGGAGAAGTCTGCATGCATATTTTCATAAGACATGTCACGCTCAGGGGGAAGTTTGGATCCACAGGATATGGAGGCAAGGCAGTCCACTTCCCTCATGGCAAAGCTTCTCTTTTTTTCGGAAAGTGTCCCTCCCCTGTGTCCTGGCAGGACTTGGGTCATGCTCAAAATTCCATCCTGTCCCTCTGCTTCCTGCCCTTTCACCCATCATTAGAGTGATAAAACACCCGTCTGAAGGCACTGTGGAACTGACTGCTCTGTTATATCTTCAGAAATTAAAAGTAATTTTGCAAAAGCTGGTTTTGAGGGAATTTGAAAGGGAGCATAAGGAGTTGAGCTGCCCAGCATCTTGGAACTTTTGGTGTCTGAAGTCTTTTATGCTTTGTTGAAAATGCCAACCTCAATGCCTAGATTCTGGTTTTCCATACACTTCTGTTTAGCAACATGGGAAATGGTGAGGACTGTGATGTTTGCACTGACAAAAATGCCCCTCAGTGAATGGATCCTTCAGATTTGGGGTTTTGCATTGATAGGCTCAAGCTGAGAAGTTGGACTGCTGGCTTCACAGAAGCAAAGGAAACTGACCCTAGGATCAGATCACCACTCAGATACAAAAGAAACTAGGCACTTTGAACAGCTGTCTCTTCAAGTGCACTATATTGTCTTGGGCCACCAGCTCTAGGTGACTCTGCTTGAGCAGGACAGATTGGACGAGATGACCTCAAAAGGTCCTTTTCCACCTCAGCCATGCTGTGATTTAGCCTCTTAGAGTTAAGAAGCAGTATATCTCCAACAGAACCATAGAATTACCTTGTATCAACCTTTTTATGTTCTACCTAACTAGTACTCAATTTCCATATACTCTGGTCTAGACCAGCCTGTAGATAGCTAAGGAGCATTAGAAGGCAATGTCCTGCAAACACATCTGGCAGCCACTCCTTCCAGGTCATCTCTTTATAGCGGCTCCTGCCGGTTTCCCGGTGCCTCCCAGGTCCTTGCCATCCTGTCTGTGGCCCTGGTCAGGCTCAGCATGCCAAAGGAGAAAAAGCCTCCTCCCGCATAGCTTGGGCATAGCTCAGCTGCATTCTTCAATGACTGTTTTTCCCCAGTGACCTTACTCTACAGCTCTGGTGGTCAGTTGACTATTATGCTGCGAGCTTGCCCGCATTCCTCCACCCACTCAGGCAAGCACTGCTCACTGGGAAGGGGCGGTGAGGCAGGGAGGAATCTGACCGTCTGGAGACTTATTCAAGGGAAACAAAAATTTCTGGCCAGTGGGACTGTTTTGCCCATCACTTATCCAGAAACAGGGCAGTTGGAGCAGCTGCACAAAGAGGGTCTGACCACTGTGGTTGCCACACACCCTGAGGTGGCAGGCATTCCATGGCAAGGCAGCAGGCTCCTCTTGTTGCCACACTGCATGGCCCTTTTGTCATGTTGAGAGAAAACACCAGGGAAAACAGCCTGGAGAAACCTTCTCAGAGCAGTTGCCACTTGTCACGTTTGTGGGAGCCTTGCAGTAACAGGTTTGGTTCCCCAGCTCCTCAGCTTTGAGGGCTGTGAAGACTGCTAAGCTAAGGATCTTTAAAAACTGCAGCTTGTCAGTTTTGAGAACCTCTTAATTTTGACCACTTAATGTGCAACTTCTAAAATAACAGTTTCAATTTCTCATAGATGTGTGTGAGAGAGAAAAAGAGCCTAGACATGAGCTAGATAGGGAGTTGCAATGCAGATGATTTTTCAACTCTGGAGCCAACTCAGACAGATTACAGTGGAGAAAGGTTTGTACAGTAAGAGGAGAAGGTTAGAATCCTGCTATTTTATTACTGCCATGGTAGGATTAGAAATGTTAAGGATTTGCAAAGAAGTGACTGTCAGGAAAATTTATGATTCTCATCACTCACTCAGCCACTCTGCACATCCTGTATATTTTCTGACATACTTCCAACAGCATAAATATTAATAGAGTAATACTGACATTTAGGCCTGATCCAAGTCTCATTAAATTCAGTGGAAATGCTCCCATTGTCTTCAGTGGGAGATGGATCATGGTCTTGAAAAGGAACAAAGGAGCAGAAAATACCAAGTGGGGCTTCGTGGGGCTAAATAATGTTGTTATCAAATCAGAACTCCTCAGCTTCCTGACTCTGAGCATTTCACTCTGTGACCTTTAACGTTAAATTATTGCCAAAACAGGAAGAAGAAATTAAGGCTTGATAAGGGTTGAGATGGTCACAGATTTTACCAGCCTCACTGATGGAATGTGACAATTTCTTCAATGGGAATGAGTTGGGCGTGAATTGTTCATCAGTCGTTTTGATTTATCCGACCTTTCAGCCCCATAGTTTGCAGTGGCAGGGATTACTAGAAACTCAGCAAAAGAAATTCTTTCTCCCACTTAGTTTATAACCTCTGCAGGTGCATGAAGAGTTACGGAGAAAGGACTAGCTATTATAAAATGGCTCCATTTACTTCATTGATGAGATAGCCCAGAATCGGCAGTGTGGATATCATGTGAGAATCTATTGCAAAAGCTTTTTTGGCATGAAAATCTCTCTCTCTTTTTCTAGATCAAAATCTTTTCCCCAAACCTTTCTGCACAGCAATTAGTTACAGCTGTGTTTTGCAAAGCCACCTAGGGAATTTGGATGTCCAGTTCCCATAAAGTTTAATGTGAACTAGGTTTCCAAGCAGCTTTGAAAGTTCAGCTGAGTTAGAACTGGAACCTTTTTGGTTTTGGTACAGTTCTGTATGTGGAACCCCTGCATCTGTGGATGAAAAAAAAAAAAAAAAAGAAAGATATTTTGAGTTTTTGTCATCATCTTGCAGAGCATGGGCCTCAATGAAACAGTTACATTGGAGCTTGCAGAACCTGCAAAAGCTATGCTGTGTGTTAAAAGAAGCAAAAGTAATTTTTCCAGAATTCTTCATAATTTTTAAGACCAGATTTCCAAGAGAGCCCCTCTTTGCAACCAAATACAGGCCAAGTTTCCAAAGGATCCTTTTATGAAACCACAAATGTTGCATCTCAGGGCACTGAAAATCTGGTCAAGGATGGAGTGACTGCAGAAGACTCTGTACTCAGGAGTACCTAGCAAGTTGCAGGCCAGAACAAGCTGTAGGGTACGTTTTCCTGGAGAGCTTATCAGTGAATGTGTGAACTTTGCCAACTGTGGCCACCCCCAGAACTCCCAGTTCCTCCTCTTGTCAATTAGGAGCTTCCTGTCTGATCTGTGAAGTACGAGTACAGGCAGACAGCCTGTCATATCTACTGTTTAAAGATAAAATATACAGGGAGTAACAAATAAAAGATCTGACTGAAACAGCTCAAGAACTGCAAGAAAGAAAGTTGGATTTGCACTATGTACCACATGACATTCTCCTTGCTACCAACATCTACAGAGGTGATACTTTCACTATAACCAAATTATGGCTTAAGACAACAGAGGGGTGGAGCGGAGGGAAAGGAAAGAGAAGCCACATTAGTGCAATTAGCTGATGCAGAAGCTTCATGAAAAGAGATTGGTTATTTAAACTGCAGAATTCTCAGAAAAGAAACACTCTAGAAATATTTCCTGTAGCTACACCAGGGGTCTACAAATCTTAGTCAACAATCTGGAGCCACACTGGTAAACAAACATGTACTGAAAAAAAACACACAAACCCAACATATTTTGAGAAATAGGTCCAAGGCAACTTGGATGACTAGCTTTCCAGTGTCAGTGCTCAGTGGCCACAAGAGCAATAAACCAAAAAGATTCCCCTCTTAGTTAAAAACAGAAGCAGCTGTTTATGATCAGTCCTGTTTGGAGCCTCCAACACTGTAAAACTAAACCTGCAGTGACCTAAGTGAATGTAAAGATTTTTATGGGGCCACAAAGTATATGCGTGTTTGCAATGCTGTAATAGAGAGGAGAAGCCAACTGGAGGATTTGAACCAGTCTCCCCAAATCTTCTGTTCAAAAGTTAAGCTGCACATTAGCCCTCAAAGAACAGGAATGGAATGCTGCATTTTTTGAACTCTTTTCCTACCATTTCCAATATTTGTCTGCCAGGTTTTTTGCTTTGTTATATCTCTGCCTCCTTAGCTCTGGAGAGTTCACAGATTTCCTCAGCTGCCATGAAATTAGCAAGTACTGAAGCAAATAGTCTTGAGTACTCAGGTGTGGCTTTTTAGCCAGGCATGACGTGAGTAAAGGGATTTTATGGTGCTGGTTGGTCAGATGGAGTACACCAGAGAAAGCAGAAGACCTGGTCTCACATTCATGTCATCTTTGATGACATCAAATTGTCATCTACTGATATGCTAGAGGGAAGGGATGCCATGCAGAGGGACTTTGACAGACTAGAGAGGTGGGCCCATGTGAACCTCAAGGCCCAGTATAAGATCCTGCATCAGGGTCAGGGCAGTGCCAAACATGCGTGCAGGCTGGGTGATGAGTGGATTGTGAGCAGCTTTGCAGAGAAGGACGTGGGAGTGTTAGTGGATGAAAAACTGGGCATGACCAGCAATGTGCAATTTCAGCCAAGAAAACCAACCACATTCTGGGCTACATTAAAAGAAGCATGGCCAGTAGGTGGAAGAAGGTTATTCCCCTCTGTACTCCACTTTCATGAGACCCCAGCTGAAGAACTGTGTTCAGTTCTGGGGCCCCCAGCCTAAGAAAGATATGAGCCTGTTGGAGTGAGTCCAGAGGAGGCAATGAAGATGATCAGAGGGCTGGAGCACCTCTCCTGTGAGGACAGGCTGAGACAGTTGGGGTTATTTAGCCTGGAAAAGGGAAGTTCAGCCTCTCGGGAGACCCTATACAACCTTCCAATACTTAAAGGCAATCTGTGGGAAAGATGGGGGGGAACTCTTCATCAGGGAGCATTATGAGGGATAAAAGTTTTGAACTGAAAGAGGGTAGATTTTAATCAGATATTAGCAAGAAATTCTTTACTGTGAGTGTGGTGGGACACTGGAACAGGTTGCCCAGAGAAGCTGTGGATGCCCCACAGCTGGAAGTGTTGATGATGCCCATCCCTGGAAGTGTTGAAGCTCAGGATGGATGGGGCTTTGAGCAACCTGTTTTAGTGGAAAGTATCCCTGTCCATGGCAGAGGGTTTGTAACTAGATGATCTTTAAGGTCCCTTATAATCCAAACTAGTCTGTGATTTTGATGTCCTTTAGGTAAATAATGCTAGTTGGATGATGTTAGCCAAATCTACTTTGGTCACTTGCGTGATCAAACACTATCTTACGCTGTAGCTCCAAAGAATGCTTTTTTTGTCCCCTGGATCTTATTTTTTTTTTAAATCCAAATTTTTTTCCAAAACTTTTTTTGAAAGTTAGTTAGTTAGTTTGTCTGTTTGTTTTTTCCAGCGTGTTGCTTAATGTGATCTGGATGTTGCCAGATGGATTCAAGTACTTGTAAGACTTAACCTACTGTGAGAAAAAAGATCAGTGTGGCTTAGGTAAACACACATGTCTAGCTAAGGGTTGTGGTGCTTAGTGGCTCTTTGTTCAGCTTTACTCAACTAGGAAATTTTTTTTGTCCTTAGAAAGTTAAGATGGAGAAAATAAGCACAATGGTTTAACAGAAAGGTGCTCACTTCATGAAGGTGAAGTGTAGAATTGCCCAGTGCAGAGGTGAGTTGAGGCTTCATTTCCCATGCAGCCCTTTTCCCCTGCATGAAACAAAAGTTTCCTCTCCCCCTCCCCCTTTGCTTTGTTTCCTCTCCTCTCTTTTTTCTCTTCCTGTCAAATATTTAAGCAGATATTTCCTTTCTGGTGGTGTGCCAAGGAGCATTCCAGCTCTGTCCCCTTTGAAAATAAAAAGCCTGACCCCCATTTCCATAACCAAGGAAGGGACAGGTAGCCTTTGTGTTCCAGAGCATGACTGTTTTTCCTAGATTTGCACCAAAAGAAGAGAAATTATACAATTATTCAGAGGAATTGGTCAGTGACCCCAGCAAATGCAGTAGCAACAGCAGCAAAATGGATGGTGCAAGCTGAACGCTTTTTGGTGGTGTACCTTTGGGTTTGGCCAATTCCTTCTATCACTCTCTTCCTCTCCTCTCTCTACAAGATCTCCCTATTTTCTTGTGTTTAAGGCACGTCAAACCCTGGAATAGCCCTCACAAGCATTAGTCACCAGTGATTAAAATAGCCACTAAGCAGGCAAGAGCCTGCAATGATTTGTGCTAAATTGGGTGTATCACTGTTTGTAGCAAGGGTTGCTAATTTGCAAACCTCCCTTGTTATTATCATTGTTTTTATTAATAGTGCCAAGGGGTTCCAGCTGACATCAAAGTTACATTTCATCTGCTGTTGTACAAAAGCAGGGAATTGAAGAGTTTGTCATTTAGATGGGCACTGTGAAAAGCAGGAGAATTGAAGGACTATCTTGTCCATACGGCTGAAGCACAGAGGTCCCACTGGAAGAAAAGGAGAGTGAAATGGCTGCTGTGAGAAAAGGCCTTAGGTCCCCCTGGCTCTGAGCAGATTGTCAGCTGGATGACTGCTCATCAACTCCCTGCTGGCAGAAGGGGACTTGGAGGCCTGGTGGTGCAGGCAGAGTTGCTGCCAAAATGGGTACTGTGCTAGGTGTGAAGGAGGTACTTCTGGGAAGCCACAGAGTATGTAAGGATGGAAAGAAATCAGAACCACCAAACAAAAAGGCCACTTTGTTGGGGATTTGTGACAATAAATCCAGTTGAAAGGGTGAAATTGTCACCTTGGTCCAGAGAAGTATATCCAAAACTGTAATTGCAAATGGGTACTTGCCTTCCTCACCCAGAAACTGAAGACAGTAGTGTGACCTCACAGGGGATGTGTGTGGTTTAAGGGTCCAGTTTCATACAAGTATATGATCTTGGACTACTCCCAGTGACCTGACTGCAAAGTCCATTTGCTAATAAGAATAACTGATGTAATACAGTGACTGAATCTATTAATTAAATAAATCAGGTTCCCCTATAGTCGAACGTATCGCCAGTGCTTAGGTTTTTATTTCTAGCACCTAGAGGAAGCTGTAAGGATTTACCCCAGTTTTGAGCCCTTTAACTCCAATAGCAAAGAAAACCACCCGAAAACAAACCCTGTGGTTTTTATTGCTGGAAGTCTTGGTTTCTGTCCTGCCAATGGCTCATGGATAATACATGTTTTTGATGCAGAACAGAAATTGGAAATCTTGTAAGAAAAACTTGGGTCAGCCTGTGAGTATATCACAAGGGTTTTTCCCTCTGTGTATCTGCTTCCAGCTGAGAGGAAGTAACAAAGAATGTGTTTAAAATCAATGGAATTAGTCGAACTTCTTTGATGCATAATAAAGATTTGGATTTTTTGAGATTTTAAGTGAAGCTTTGGCTATGATTTTGTTTTGTCTGCAGTAGTCACATATCTCTAACTCTGTAATAAACTACAAGATCTAAGGGGGATTGCTTGAGCTCTGTGTTGCTCTGCAGTGAGCAACACTCCAGCTGCCCACACCGATAATAAGAGTGGTGGTTTTATGGAGAGGGCACATTTTGGGTATTGGTTGTTAGTTTGTGTGTTAACGTGTGGTGAGTTGAGTGAAGCAGAGAAATCAACTTGCGCTGTTTTAATACGGCAATACGTAATTTGAGGCAGCTGTCACCAGATTAAAACTGCGAGCACTTTACTCACAGTGAAGGGGATCCCTGGTTTGGGAAAGCTGCTAATGAAGCATTGAATGCTGAGAGGTGATTAGTCTCCTTGCTATTGACAGGGCTTGAGCACTGAACTTCAAGCAAAGTGTGTTTTTGGAGTGCGGGGAGAGTGTGTGAGAAATGTTGTACCAAGCCGTGAGTGTGGAAAGTAAAGAAAGCTGAGTGATGAGGTTTAAGAAGGCTTCAAAGAGGCTGAGGATGGATGTGCAGCGGAAGGATGAAGTGAGGGTGAGCTGTGAAAATTAGTCTCAAACGTCTCTTGTCTTCAGCCAATTTATTTTGGGTTTTCTGTGAAAATGTCATAGGGGTGGGGAAAGGACATTTGGCTGCTGGCTTCTCCAGCAAGGAGTGTGAGGGTTTGGGTTTGGTAACTCCACGGAGCCAGAGGTGAAAGTGGAAGTGATGGGGCTTGCTTCTACCAGCAGCAGGATTTTAGAGGCTGTGCCTTCCAAGGCACTACCCCCATGTGCTGACACTCTTGCCAGTTAGTGCTATTGTATCTTGGACTATCCCTTTGAGGTTTTATCCTGCCTGGTGGTTTTAGCTCTCACTTGATTGCTGAGAGGAAAGGATGCAAAGAATCTGTGAAGCAGCAAAGCTACCTTTTCATTTTCAGTTCCAAAGAGACAACCTCAAAATATTCTGAGAATCTCCCCTAGGGGAAGGAAATCTCCAAACCTCTTATTAAGATGCCACCACAGCACCTCATTTTAACAAGCTCATTTTAACTCTCATTAGATGCTTCCCAATCCACATCTGAATTACAGGCTCTCTTCCTTGAATACCCTAGATGGAGGGGAGGAGAATTAAAAAACCAAAGAGTTAGAAAAAACCCAGCCCAACCCACTTTGCAAGTGCTGTTCAATTGACACTGATTATATAGTATGACTGATAAAGTTGAGGAGTGAGCTGAGGTCAGAGACTCAGGATGCTGGCTCCTCATGACATGAAGGGGCTTTTTTGTGTGTACGTGCATGTGTATGGAGGATGAAGGTTGTGTCTGTTTCTTGAAAAGTCCTCAGATGCTCTCCAAAGAATTCCAAATTTAAAGCAATGTAAAATGCTCCATCAAAAATGTTTTACAGTCTTGATGTTGCTGCCTGTGAAATCTACTCCAGTGACCATTCCTGCGACCTTCTGAATAATCTTTTGATTGTGCTTTACTTGCCATTGGACAGAGTTGTCACTGAAAATAGGATAGTTGTTTTATAGTCCTGTCTGGATGGAGAAACCTTGGAGCAAGACTGCTTCACCCAGGGTCACTCAAAACATGTAAAATATATTCTGCCTCCAAAAATAAACAAGATAGATACATATGGCTGGGCCAGGGGATGAAGCAGGAGTCACTGAGGCATCTGGGGCCAAGGACTTGCTTTCAAATTGAACAGAGATTGCAGTTCAGTTGTCACATGGAGATGTTTTCCTGAAGCTTTTCTTGTTTCTCCATTTGTTCTAGGGAGGAACCAATGGGTCCGTCAGGCTGTCGAAATTGAAACTCGAACACTGTTGAAAAGTCCAACTAGACAGTAACTTTATTATGAAAAAAATGGCCAAATGAACAGGAAAGCAGCCCCCCCCCCACTGAGAGAGAGA